>ML388115.1:94088-123826 GCA_005239525.1 Nicotiana knightiana | reverse complement strand
TTCATCATATCCTCGAGCCTTTTCCAGTCATCATCACTGAGTTCTTTATTTCTATTAACTTCACAAGAAAAAGAAGAACCATCAAAGTAAGGGGTTGGGGGAAAATAAGAAATATAAGCACAACCATGACAGTGAGCATCTTGACCACCACACATATCACACACATTCCACACATAAGATTGAGTCGGTGCACATAACTCGCTCTCGAAAATATTTTGAAAATTTTGCTCTGGGTGGTTTCCTCCACAATATGCATAACGAGGATCAAAGGTAGAATAACCAATATCCAAACTCTCATTATTCCATGATGCCATGTTCTTTTTATTAACAAATAAAACTAAAATAAAGAAAATAAAATCACATACTAAAAAAAAAAACTTGAAACCTAGCAATATGTATAATTACAGCTACGCTTGATAATACCGTTAACTCCCCGGCAACAGCGCCAAAATTTGATCACGCTCAACTATGTCTTATAAAAGACTAAGCGGGCGTTGCAAATATAATCCGGGGTATACGTATCAATCAAGGCTTTAGAATACGCAACTTTTACTAAATCGATTCTCTCAATACTTTTTAATATAAATTGGTGATGTTTTACTAATTCTACTTACAATAATAATAACGAACAATTACTAACAATGTGTTATAAATAATTATGATAAAGGTCTAAGGCTATGGTTTCCCCCGTTGGTGAATTCCTTCTCGGATACTTCTTATACTTTGATTAGTTGTCTCTATCAATCATGAACACTCTATCTACCATAAATCTCTCTCAAGTAATTATGATAATTTACTAGACGCACTCTCTCAAGTTACGCTAGCTAGATTGCATTACAGTTCACTTTAGATTGTACCCGAAGTATCGTTATTTCTAATACAACTTCTAAACCCTCGGTTATGACTTTCGTCTATACTTCCGGAGTGATGTTGTTCAAACAACTACCTAAATATGCACTCTCTCTCAAGTAGATACATAGTAAATAGGATCAGCTAATTGAGGGCCCTTCAATCAACTACAGCAAGAACGTAGTTGAACAAATAGAGATTAATCGACCAATCAAAACTATATTAATATCACAATAAGTTTATCCCCCAATGGGTTCCACCAAAACCCTAGATTAAGAAACTTAGCTACTCATATTCATAAGAACAAATTCTAAAATAACTTGCCTAATTGAACTACAAAATAATAAATAAGATCTATAAAAATCAATGTTTGCTTCACTGAGTAATAATCCACAGGTTTTTCTTCACTTCAATGGCTTCTTCCCCTTTCAAGTTATGTTTTTGGATCTATTTATATGTTTGGGATAAACCCTAGCCGTGTAGGAGACTTCTATTCCAATCGGGAAACACTTAAAACCTTTAAAACTCGGAATTGACCGGACCTCGGGACCTAGGCGTTTGGGCTCAAACTCCCCCGTAAATCCAGGGCAGACCTAGCTTTAGGGATCTAACGCCCCACTAACGCTAGGCTGACCTTGGCTTTAGGGGCCAAACGCCCCATTAACGCGCGGATTGGCCTGGCTTTAAAGCCAAAACGCCCGGCTATAGCCCGGGTCACTCCTTTTCGACTCTTGATCGTATTTTCGACGTTCATGCATCCATTTAGCTCGGTTTCCATCTCCAATGCACCTACACATGAAATAGACTCCCTTATGCACATAAAAAGTGTATTTTTATCATTAACGCACATAAAATGTAAGGCACATAACGTGTTAAACCATGAATTCTAGCCACGCATCAGTGCCACCTGATCCCATCATAAAATTCACATAAGGAAATATACACGGAGTTGAATTGCTCATAATACCATTCTGGGGAGACTGATAGAGCCATATGCTACAAAACTCGATCACAACTGAGGTGTGATACAAAATCTGAATCTCATGAGCCATCCCGCTCACATAACCTCGTCACTACACAGAATCTCAATGCATAAGAATTTATCAAGCCGCTTCAAAACTCACACGGCACAATCATAATATCACATGAATCTGACGAAAACAGAACAACATTTGATATTCCAACACCCCTCCTTGAGAAGCGATATACTGAAAATGAACACATCTAACTCACATGAAGCCCATGATCTTATTTTAATCTATTCACACACTTCAAGTCGATTCTGCTTCGCTGAACTAGGCTGATAGCTTTACCTGGGTCAATAGTAACCCGCTTACTCTGATAACACACAAGAAACACCATCATAGCCGGGACGAACATCCCACAATCCAAAACCAATTGAACTGAACGCCTTCCAAGCATAAATTCCCAAATAAGCAATATTGCACCCCCGTATACTTGGTCTAAATCTTCAACCAATCAGGTGACTACCTATCACACTTATACCATCTTCCCGTGGTCACGCTCCCACGACCTTCCACGAGGTAACAAGTATGCACCTCCATACCACTGACCACACTAATGCTGAAAAACACATCAAGAACCCATGACCAGGGTACGAGGCCTCTTTCACCTAATCGATCTCAGGTGACACTAAAGGTAACACTAGCTTACTCTGAACTTCAAAATCACTTTTTATTGCTCATCCGAGCTCATGACATCCTTGTCAACACTGAACCGCAACCCTCGTCCTTACTTCCAGCTCCACATTGACTACTGCACCTAACATGCCAATATGAAATAGCGCAAGAATTCCATCATAACTCCTAAACCATTATTAGGGTGGACATTTCATAACGTAAATTCATTAGAAAATAACAACACAAGTGAATCCTCACAATCACCCAACATGCAAATCCTTAAGTAGTGTTCTGAGCCATCATAAACCTTCCGGGATCTGCCTACACCTGACCGACCATAGCACTTGAGTGCTTCCAAATGGAATCTATTACGACGGTTGACAAGCCCCACACACATTTGCACGAACAATACACATAACCCAATCACCCCGAAGGAACTGATCACTGTTGTTAGTGCGCCATTTCAACCATGGATAACCACTCTATCTTATTTGAATCATCTTCAATTGCCTCAGGAATAATAGTAACTTCCCTCAACTCATAGCAAACACAACCCTCACTCATCCTGAGTGACCTTGGTTCACGAGGCCATGCTGCCTAAATCCCGCAACCCGTCTCATACCTTCCCGATAATCTTTCTACAACCCAGAGTTTATTTCTCTCACTCCTCTAATACTATAATGCATGCTGAAAATAACATAGAACGTTCTAACTATTTCCCCTCTATGAAATTACACTGCAAAAGCTCAATGAAGTACGTGACTGAGTCACTACCCTTACAACTCACCTATGCATTAAGCATAAATTTTGCATCTTCCAAAGCCTAAACCTGGTCCAATAGGGCCAACTTTTGCACACATTCCTCAAATCCCACGCACAATCACCATTTTACTCATTTCCTTTAGCTGTACTAACTTGCCAATACGCCGACAATTGGCAACCCCATGAGAAGACAATCCTACAACCCAACTGAAGGCGGTGGGTCTCCCCCACTTAGCTCAAAGCTACTCCTTGCACCACTCTAGACCCTGTTGAGATCCTTTCTCCTTTGTTAACATGATCCTGCTCGACCAATCCGCCCAATTCTTCCGAATTCCCCTGTCAGCATTCCCTAAATACTCATATTCTATAGCATCATATGCCCATTCTGCCTCCTACCGAATAGACACTAGAATCCTTCACAGAAACTTGCCAACCATGCAACCGCTAACGTACTCACAGGAGAAAACCTACCTATGTAAATCACCAACTGACACCTTCAAACGATGTTGTACTACACCATTTCTACGACATCAATACCCCATCCCAGGCATGTTCTCATTCACAAGGCTTACCAGTCTGTCAGCTCTTCATGGACATCTACTAAACGAGCTGTAATATCCCCTAATTCACCACTATGCTACCGCTCTCCCACTTTTGTTAAACCCATTCCTTTAAGCACTACCTGACCTTCTTTCCTTACACCTGGCCTTTTAGAAATTTAGCCGCCGCTTGACACTTCTCACATGTCTTCCTTCATCGTATGCTGCCCAATTGCTGCCTCAATTCAATATCATTCTCTGCAGCTCTTAAACCAATAGATCACCATGACTTCAAACTCTCTGAAGATCATCTTTCTCGAGTTGCCTTTATTATCAATACTCATCCAGTACTGAACCACCGTACCTCACAGTGTCTGACAACTGCTTTTTCAATACTTTTTCACAATGCTCTGACCCCATGCAACAGAAGAAACCATGGCACTGACGACTTAACACATCATAGGTGAATACTCCACCTTACCTGAAAACACCAAGTCTTACTACTTTATCAATCCAAAACCTGACCATATATAATCCAAATGCCTTTCCTCTGCCGGAACTAAAATACTAAAATCTCGAAATCACACTCTAAGAAGACCTCCCTTCAATCCATTCATCACCCCCAACCTACGGGAAAGAATTCTACCATCCTATCAACACAGCGCGATAACCAACCGTAAGCACCTTAACAACCTAGGCATAACCTCAATGTTTCTCAGAATCACAACTACTGGCTGAAATAACATAAAATTCTTTTGCAGGGCAACAACAACATCCCCAAGCCACTACACATGGAAAACATCTCGCACCATATCCATAGCAGCATTTAAATCCTTCAAATCCACAATTTATAGCAAGCGCTTCGCGACGCGTAAGATTGAGTAGGAAGAAACATAGGCATAAGCCTTAAACGAGTAAAATCGCACGATGAAGAATCAAGAAGGGAAGTACTCCTAACAGCCCTGTAGCCTCTCGAAGATAAGTACAGACATCTCTGTACCAATCCGCAAGACACAACTAGACTTGCTCATGACTCGTGAAACTTAAGGGAACCTAGAGCTCTGATACCATGTTATCACGACCCAAAATCCATAAGGTCGTGATGGTGCCGGACACCATTGTTAGGCAAGCAGGTCATTAAATGGTTAAGTTAAATTTCCTGTTTTAGCATTTTTTTGAAAATCATTACCTTTCACTTAACAAGTAATATCTAAATAAAATCCATTAAGTAGAAATAACAGTCCAATATTCCATTTTGATAAAATACACCCCAAACACATCCCAGAACCCGGTGACACAAGTACATGAGCAATTTCTAAGAATTTATACAATTATTACAAAGCTTGTCCGAGATACAAATTGGACAAAGAATTAAAAAAAATACAAATACATATGAGGAAGACTCTGCCGGCTGCGGGTCGTCTCCGGATGATGCAGCCCGTCTAAGTCTCCAAGTCAGCCACTTTTCTATGAAGGTACCTGTGCAACAAAAATACACAACAAGTGTAGCATGAGTACGAAAACAATGTGTACTCAGTAAGTATCTATAAGGACTCGTAAAATTTTCTTGTTTAAAAAATATAATGCGAACGAGTCCTCGAGTTGTTTTATTGTGGGAATCTTTGAAACAGGCCAGAATTGAGTAAAAAGTACCTCGAGACTTAAAGAATATAATTTTTCAGAAAGTAGGTGTTATGCGACGCACTTTGCGATCGCACAATATGTATCCGGACTGCATAATGGTCGGATACCTGGGCAGATTACTGCCCCATTTGAAGTCAACTATACGGTCCAGTATGTGATCGCATAATGTGTATGCGGACCGCACAAGTGATCGCATACCTGGGCAGTGTGTTCTGGATTTTTGGTCCATCTTGAGGGCCATTTTGCGGTTAGATCTTCGAACCGCATGTCAGGAATGCGATCACATTCCTGATAGCATTCTTGTGTCGGGCCCTATTTTTCCTAATTTTTAAAACCCGACCCCAGTTCATTAAACACCCCTCCCCTTCATTTTCAACCATTTTTCTAAGATATTAGAGAGAGGAAAGAGTGGGTTCTATAGAGAGAGTCCCAACTTCATCAAATTGGTCTTCCTTCATCACTCAAGCTTGGAACTAATAAGTAGAACACAAGTTTCTTCACTCTAAGAGGTAAGCTTCTACCTCATTAACCCTAAATTTCCAGATTTTGTTAGAACAAAACATGGGTAGGATGGTTCATAAAGATGGGATTAAGAATCTTGCATGCATGTACCTAATTTATCATAACCTAGTAAAGGGAAGTATGTTGAAGTAACCTTTCACTAAAAGGGGGTTATTTAATCTAAAGGAACACCTAGTGTTTGATAGGAAGCTCAAAATGAGTTCAAGACATGTTCGTAATTCCTAATTCTAAATTTAAATGTGCCGTATTGTGAATTAGATCGAAGGTGCTAGAAGGTCCGGTGATTTGAGATGGAAATTAAGGAAAGATCCCGATTCGAGGTATGTAAGGGTAACTTTAACCTTTGTAGAATCCTCTTGTTGGGTCCAAGTATTCAGTATGTGTACCTTGTTTGGAAATATGTGAATTGATTGTTCAAACGTGTTGAG
Source organism: Nicotiana knightiana (assembly GCA_005239525.1). Lineage (NCBI taxonomy): Eukaryota > Viridiplantae > Streptophyta > Magnoliopsida > Solanales > Solanaceae > Nicotiana > Nicotiana knightiana. The sequence continues at coordinate 117,442 of ML388115.1, read as the reverse complement.
ATGTGAGATTTTATTCTCTGATTATCCTAGTTCATTGTCATGCTACCTTGTTATATGTTGTTGTGAAAGGTGTTTGATGTGCCTATCTCATTCTGTGCAAAGCTTGTAAATGCTAAAGGGGTATTGATATGAAAGGATGTGTAATGAACGAAAGATTGATAATTTGCTCAAATGTGGGAATGTGTAAAATAGTTAAAAGACGTACACAAAAAGTAATTAAAAAGAGTATTGTGAAACGATGTAACTGAATTGGATGATTATGGAAACACCGTGTTCATGAAATTACTACTTGATAAGAGTTATGGTGCCTTGGGCCCAAATAGATAAATTGTTGATATGAACTTGTATTCTTTGAAATGATGAATGTTCTAATGCAATTGTTTGTGATTGTTGGTGTGGATTTTAATTGCCAGGCGAGGTCAGGTTACGCGCCGCAACACGAAGTAATAAGGTGTGGGTTGTGGTGATAAGGATGGATTAAATTGTCAGGTGAGGTCGGGTTGTGCGCCGCAACACGAAGTAATAAGGTGTGGGTTGTGGTGATAAGGGTGGCCGACGTAATAAGGGTGGCCAAGGTAATAAGGATGGAAAGTGATCGTTATCACTACTGAAATGAAAATCTATGAGCTCTTGAATATGATGATGTTGAAAGGGGGAAATGAGAGATTGTGAAACTTGTTTGATTTTGGTTGTTTCCTTCCATGTGCATTGATTAATTGGTTCTATTGTTGTTCCTTAATTGTGTATTGTTTAATTGTACTTGGGATAAAGTTTGATTATACATACTAGTACTATTCAACAGTACTAACGTCCCTTTTGCCGGGGGCGCTACATCATTTATATGGATGTAGGTGGGTCCATAGCAGGTTGCTCAACTCGCCGTTTGTGGTGCCTTCTCGTCATACTTTTTCAACTGTACTAGTGAGCCCCACTTCCTCCCCGGGCCATGTGTAGTTCATGCCATCTCCTTTTTGAGTATATTATGTATTGTAAGGTATAGCCGGGGCCTTGTCGCCGACAAGTATTGTATAAACTCCTAAAACTCTTAGAGGCTCCGTAGACACTATGTGAGTGTATATATATATTTTAGGCAGTGGTTGTATGTATTCGTAATCGTGGTCCGTATCGGCAAGTGTTGTATCTAATATGTATGAATTGGGAAATCTAGTACAATAATGTAACATGAGGGAAAATTGGACTTATTGTGGTAGTCACGCACTTTTAAGCTCATCTCACTGTTTCACATTAATAATGTATGTTATAAACACATGGAAACGCGTTGGGTGGGAAAGTCAAATCAGGTTCACTTGACTGGGGTCACCCGGTCGAGTGTCGGTCACATCCCTCGATTTTGGGGCATGACAAACTTTGTATTAGAACCTAAAGTTTTAAAAGTGTCCTAGGATGTCTCGAAGCCGTGTCTAGTAGAGCCCTTCTTATCGGTGTGCTGTCTACCACATCTATAATCTGGGGGCTACATGGACATTTAGGAAACACCTTTTTCGTTGTTCTTCTATATCGTGCGGTGAAATGGAAAGTGAGAATATTATTTTCTAACGCGTACTATGTTCCAAAATTTTCAGTGATGGCACAAAAGAAGAGAGCTCGACTCGGCCTAGAGGCCAATGCCGCCCCAAGTGTGGCCGTAAATTTTGTACCCAATGGTGCGGGTGAGAGCGAATCCCTGACCTTGAATCCATCCAGCCTATCTGTTCCAGATCAGAGTGTTCCTATTCCTGCTATGGCGGAGGGTACTACATCCCCTCCCGCCGATATTCCCGATCCTTCCTTGGTTCCAGCTTCAGGTCCCGGTACTTCCTATGGGGACCTCAGGGGAGCCATTCATATGTTGACCAAGTTAGTGGCCGCTCAGGCCTAAAGATATCATGCTGACCCTGCATCCCCTAGTGGACAGGGAGATTCCTCCGGTTCCAGAGTCAACCAGTTTTTGCGGTTGGCCCCTCTAGAGTTCTCAAGTATTGATCCAGAGGCTGATCCGCAGGACTTTCTAGATGAAATGTACAAGACGCTCTGGGTTAGAAGGCTACAGAGATAGAGGGGGTTGAGTTAGCATCTTACAGGCTGAGGGGAGCAGCGTATTCCTAGTTCGATATGTGGGAGGATTCCTATGGGGAGGGAAGTCCTTCGGCGAGATTCTCAAGCAGGGTAATATGAGTGTGTGGGAGTACCAGATGGAGTTCGTAAGGTTGTCCAAGTACGATCCTCAGTTGGTATCGACTATGGATGCCATAGTTCCGCGGTTTGTTCAGGGCCTCGGTCCCTTGGTTGTGAATGAAGCTGCTACAGCTGCCTTGCACTCATACATGAATTATATTAAGATAGTGGGATTCGCCCAGGCCACGGAGGCTAGAAAATTGAAGATAAGGTCGGAGAGGGAGAGTATTAGCCAGCCCGGTCACGCGGCAACTCGGGGAGTTCAGTTGGAGGAGGGAGACCAGTTTAGGGGAGAGGGCCATCAGGGCCATCACAGTCTTATGCTCAGTCCTCATCCGGTGCACCGCCATCAGTTCCCTGTTATCAGCAGAGCAGTCACTGGGGGCCAAGATCAGGTAGAAGGAGACCGCATCAGTTCAGTAGTCCAGGAGGGAGGTTCCAGCAGCAGAGGATGGCTCTGTGACCTAAGTGTGGAAGGTTCCATACCTAGTCTTGTTACCTGGATATCGTCATATGCTTCGGGTGTGGGGAGAGAGGTCATATTTAACGGATTTGCCGTGCGCTCAGTCAGGGCATGGGTGGTGGTTTTGCTCAGCCATCTAGTTCTTCGGTCGCTGCATCTTCAATACGTCCTCCAGCTCCAGCAGGATGTGGTGCAGTTAGAGATAGGGGTCGTGGTAGAGGTGGACCCAGCTGGTTCCATGCTTTGAGTGGTCTCCAGAGTGCGGAGGTTTCCCCATATGTATTTACAGGTATTCTGGCTGTCCAAGCCCTTGATTGTTATGCTCTTATTGATCCGGGTTCCTCCTTGTCCTATGTTACCCCATTTATTGCTTCCAGTTTTAGGATAGAACCCGAAAAGCTTCATGAGTCGTTCTCTGTGTCGACTCCGGTTGGTGATTCCACTACAGTCGCACGAGTCTATAGGAATTCTGTTGTCACGGTGTGTGGTCGAGATACCACGACCGATCTTATCAAACTCGGGATGGTAGATTTCAATGTTATCATGGGGATGGATTGGCTTTACTCGTGCTTTGTTAAACTCGACTGCCAGACCAGAATTATGAGACTAGAGTTTCCTAACGAGTCAGTTATTGAGTGGAAAGGGAATAGTGTGGTGCGGAAGGGTAGGTTTATTTCCTACATTAAGGCCTCAAAGATGATTAAAAACGGGTGTGTTTATCATTTGGTCAGGGTTGCAGACACCGCTTCAGAAGTATCTACCCCCGAGTCCGTTCTAGTCGTGAATGAGTTTCTTGAAGTGTGTCCAGAAGAGCTTCCAGGGATTCTGCTAGATAGGGAGATTGATTTTGGGATCGATGTATTGCCAGATACGCAGCCAATATCTACTCCGCCATACAGAATGGTGCCAGCAGAGTTGAGGGAGTTAAATGAGCAGTTGAAAGACTTACTAGAGAAGGGGTTCATTCGGCCAAGTGTGTCGACGTGGGGCACTCCGGTTCATTTTGTCAGGAAGAAAGATGGGTCGCTTCAGATGTGTATTGATTATCGGCAGCTCAACAAAGCCACTATCAAAAAGAAGTATCCACTGCCTTGGATAGATGATTTGTTCGACCAATTGCAGGGTGCTAGCTTCTTCTCCAAAATTGATTTACGGTCGGGATATCACCAGTTGAAATCAGAGAGCAGTATATTCATAAGACCTCCTTCAGAACTCGTTATGGCCATTTTGAATTTTTGTTAATGTCCTTTGGACAGACCAATGCTCTAGCGGCTTTCATGGATCTTATGAATCGGGTTTTTAAACCTTTTCTCGACTCCTTCATGATTGTTTTTATTGATGACATCCTTGTCTACTCGTGCAGTCGGGAGGATCATGCTAATTACCTCAGGTCAGTTCTGCAGACTCTTCACCAGCACCAATTGTATGCCATGTTTTCAAAATGTGAATTTTGGTTGGAGTCAGTCACATTTTTGGGTCATGTTGTTTCGAGAGAAAGGATTAAGGTTGACCCCCAGAAGATCACAGCGGTGAAGGATTGGCCTAGACCAACGACCCCGATAGAGATTCACAGTTTCTTGGGTCTAGCTGGGTATTATCGGAGGTTTGTGAAGGGGTTCTCTAACCTCGCCTCCCCATTGACTAAATTGACGCAGAAGTCAACTAAGTTCCAATGGTCCGACGCTTATGAGAAGAGCTTTCGGGAATTGAAATCAAGATTGACTTCAGCACCGGTGTTAACTTTGCCAGAAGGCACAGAGGGATGCAGCATGGGAAGGTTATAGCCTATGCTTCCAGGCAACTCATGAATCACGAGAAGAATTATCCGACGCATGATTTAGAACTCACGTCAGTTGTGTTTGCACTAAAAATCTGGCGGCATTATTTGTATGGGGTCCCTGTGGACGTGTTCTCAGACAACAAGAGTCTCCAATATTTGTTTAAGCAGAAGGAGTTGAACTTAAGGCCACGACGATGGTTAGAATTGCTTAAGGATTATGATATGAACATTTTGTACCATCCAGGGAAAGCAAATGTAGTAGCCGACGCTCTCAGTCGGAAGTCTGTGGGTAGTCTAGTTCATTTGGAGGAAGACCAGAGGCCATTGGCTCGGGAGGTTCGTCAATTGGCTAGTCTGGGGGTCTGTCTCTCGACCTCAGACGAGGGGAAAGTCATGGTGCATAATGGGGCAGAATCATCACTTGTAGCGGAAGTCAAGGAGAAGCAGTTTATGGATCCAGCATTGGCGCAGTTGAAGGAGGCAGTTTTGAATAGCAAGATTTCGGCATTTTCGCTCAGGAGCGGTGATGGTGTTTTGTGGTTCCAAGGAAGGTTATGTCTTCCTGATGTGGATAATATTCGGTAGAGGGTGATGGCAGAAGCTCACAATTCCAGGTATTCCGTGCACCCAGGTTCTACGAAAATGTATCAAGATCTCCATGAAGTTTATTGGTGGAGTGGTATGAAAAGAGGTGTGGCAGACTTTGTATCTAAATGTACGAATTGTCATTAGGTGAAGGCCGAGCATCAAATACCTGGTGGGTTAACTCAGCTTATGGAAATTTCAATGTGGAAATGGGCAATGATCAACATGGACTTAGTGGTAGGGTTACCTTGCACTCAGCGTAAGTTCGACTCGATTTGGGTGATAGTGGAGGAAATTTCAGCAAGGTTTGGGTACTCAGGTAAATCTCAGCACAGCTTTCCATCCGCAGACTGAATGTCAGGCAGAGCGGACTATTCAAACGCTTGAAGATATTTTATGGGCTTGTGTATTGGACTTCAAGGGTATTTGGGATGATCATTTACCGCTTATCGAATTTTCTTACAATAACAGCTTTCACACTAGTATTCAGATGGCCCCATTTGAGGCATTGTACGGAAGGAGGTGTAGATCTCCGATTGGGTGGTTCGAGGTTGGTGAAGCAGAATTGTTAAGGCCAGATCTTGTGCACCAGGCATTGGAAAAAGTCAAAAGTCATTCGGGAGAGGATAAAAACTGCTCAGTGCCGTCAAAAATCCTATGCGGACGTTCGTCAAAGAGAATTGGAATCCCAAGTTGATGATTGGGTATTCTTGAAGGTATCTCCCATGAAGGGAGTGATGCAGTTTGGGAAGAAAGGGAAATTGAGCCCAAGGTATGTCGAGCAATATCGGATTGCTCAAAGGATAGGACAAGTGGCTTACAGGTTGGAATTACCCCCTGAATTGTCATTAGTGCACCCAGTGTTCCATGTGTCCATGTTGAAGAAAGTGGTTGGAGATCCATCAGCCATCGTGCCAGTTGAGACCATTGAGGTTAATGAAGAGTTATCGTATGAGGAGGTTCCGGTTGCTATTCTTGATAGGAAAGTCCGTAGATTGAAGAACAAAGAAATTGTTTCAGTTAAAGTATTAGGGTGAAGTCAGCGCGTTGAGGAAGCCACGTGGGAGGCGGAAAGTGAGATGAAAGAAAGATATCCCCATTTGTTTGAATAAGTCTAGTAGTGATGTCAGAACCCTCTTCTCTCAGCAAATTATACTTTGCGTTTGGTTCTATGCAAAAGCACCCCATCTTCCCCTAATTGCCTTATTGCTGTAATTTCCCAATGTGTGCTAAAACCGAACTCACTGTTCTATTTGGGGTAGTGTGCAACCCTTGAGGTAAATGAACATTTTGTGAAACATATGTGCTAGGCAAGTGATTAATGGTAGAATAGGTTGGTAGTAATTAATTGGAATGAATATAGTATATTGAAGTGATTGGGTTGTATAGGACTCAATAAAACGACCAAGTTATGTGAAAAAATGTGAACTATGAGCAAATTTGTGGTATAAGAGGAAAGAACTATGTGTATTTGACAAAATGATTGAATATCTGCAAATTATTGGAGTAACAACATTGTGTGTGAGTTATTGGGTGATTAAAACTGTGTAATGGTGCTTGAAAATGTGTTTCGGGGGCTCTCTGGCAGGTAGATAGGTCTAATTACAAAGGGAACTCTAGCGAAATTTTTCTGAAAAATCGAAGTTGGTAAAAATCGGGAAGTTGCATATCTTTCTTTCAAAACGAAATGATTTCCAAAACCCTCATTCGAGGACGAATGATTTTTAAGGGGGGAGGATGTAATTTTCTTGTTTTAAAAAAATAATGCCGAACGAGTCCCCGGATTGTTTTATTGTGGGAATCTTTGAAACAGACCTGAATTGAGTAATATGTACCCTGAGACTTAAAGAATATACTTTTATAGAAAGTAGGTGTTATGCAACGCACTATGCGATCGCACAACGTGTATGCGGACCGCATAATGGTCGCATCCGTAGGCAGATTACTTCCCCATTTGAAGTCAACTATACGGTCCAGTATGCGATCGCATAACATGTATCCGGACCGCACAAGTGCTCGCATACCAGGGCAGTGTGTTCTGGATTTTTGGCCCATTGTGAGGGCCATTGTGCGGTCAGATATGCGAACCGCATGTCAGGAATGCGATCGCATTTCTGACCGCATTCTTGTGTCGGGCCCTATTTTTCCTAATTTTTAAAACCTGACCCCAGTCCATTAAAGCACCCCTCCCCTTCATTTTCAACCATTTTTCTGAGATATTAGAGAGAGGAAAGAGTGGGTTCTTGAGAGAGAGTCCCAACTTCATCAAATTGGTCTTCCTTCATCACTCAAGCTTGGAAGTAATCAAGTAGAACACAAATTTCTTCACTCTAAGAGGTAAGCTTCTACCCCATTAACCCTAAATTTCCAGATTTTGTTAGAATAAAACATGGGTAGAATGGTTCATAAAGATGGGGTTAAGAATCTTGCATGCATGCACCTAATTTATCATAACCTAGTAAAGGGAAGTAAGTTGAAGTAACCTTTCACCAAAAAGGGGTTATTTAATCTAAAGGAAAACCTAGTGTTTGATTGGAAGCTCAAAATGAGCTCAAGACATGTTCGTGATTCCTAATTCTAAGTTTAAATGTCTCGTATTGTGAATTAGATCGAAGGTGCTAGAAGCTCCGGTGATTTGAGATAGAAATTAAGGAAAGATCCCGATTCGAGGTATGTATGGCTAACTTTAACCTTTTTAGAATCTTCTTGTTGGGTCCGAGTATTTGGTATGTGTACCTTGTTTAGAAATATGTGAATTGATTGTTCAAACGTGTTGAGATGTGAGATTCTATTCTCTGATTATCCTAGTTGATTATCATGCTACCATGCTATATGTGGTTGTGAAAGGTGTTTGAAGTGCCTATCTCATTCTGTGAAAGCTAGTAAATGCTAAAGGGGTATTGATATTAAAAGATGTGTAATGAACGAAAGATTGATAATGTGCTCAAATGTGGGAATGTGTACTATAGTTAAAATTCATACATGTAAAGTAATGATAAAGAGTATTGTGAAATCATGTAACTGAATTGGACGATTATGGCAACACCGTGTTCATGAAATTACTACTTAATAAGAGTTATGGTGCCTTGGGCCCAAATAGATAAATTTTTGATATGAACTTATATTCCTTGAAATGATGATTCTTGTAATGCAATTGTTTGTGGTTGTTGTTGTGACTTTAAATTGTCAGGTGTGGTCGGGTTGCGCGCCGCAACACGAAGTAATAAGGTGTGGGTTGTGGTGATAAGGATGGATCAAATTGTCAGGCGGGGTCGGGTTACGCGCCGGAACACGAAGTAATAAGGTGTGGGTTGTGGTGATAAGGGTGGCCGAGGTAATAAGGGTGGCCGAGGTAATAAGGATGGAAAGTGATTGTTATCACTACTGAAATGAAAATCTATGAGCTCTTGAATATGATGATGTTGAAAGGGGAAAAGGAGAGATTGTGAAACTTGTTTGTTTTTGGTTGTTTTCTTCCATGTGCATTGATTAATTGGTTCTATTGTTGTTATTTAATTGTGTATTATTTTATTGTACTTGGGATAAAGCTTGATTATACATACTAGTACTATTCCACAGTACTAACGTCCCTTTTGCCGGGGGCGCTACATCTTTTATATGGATGTAGGTGGGTCCAAAGTAGGTTGCTCAGCTCGCCGTTAGTGGTGCCTTATCGTCATCCTTTTTCAACTGTACTAGTGATTCCCACTTCCTCCCGGAGCCATGTGTAGTTCATGCCATCTCCTTTTTGAGTAAATTATGTATTGTAAGGTATAGTCGGGGCCTTATCGCCGGCAAGTATTGTATAAACTCCTAGAACTCTTAGAGGCTCCGTAGACACTATGTGGGTGTATATATATATTTTGGGCAGTGGTTGTATGTATTCGTAATCGTGGTCCGTATTGGGAAGTGTTGTGTCTAATATGTATGAATAGGGAGATCTTGTACAATAATGTAACATGAGGAAAAATTTGAGTTATTGTGGTAATCACGTACTTTTAAGCTCATCTCACCGTTTCACATAAATAATGTATGTTATAAACACTGGGAAACGCGTTGGGTGGGAAGGCAAATAAGATTCGCTTGACTGGGGTCACCCTATCGAGTGCCGGTCCCGTCCCTCGATTTTGGGGCGTGACCTCCTAACCTCAGAGAGGTAGTGACAAGAGGTCGAATTAGACACTTGCTAGAGGTCAATTAAGATCAGGTATAGTAACAAAATGAATCAATACGAAACAAAGTAAGAGTATATATCAAACAGGTATAATTACACGGTACAATCCCTTCCTTACAATTTATTCAGCTCTCAATTTACAATTTACTTCCGTAACCAAAACATATACATAGATACGGCTTCACCAAAAGGTTATTATACTTCAATTTAGGGAAAACCCTTAGGTACACTGGCTTATAGCCAAACATTACAAACGATTCAATGGGGATAGTAAGTACATAGGAAAGGAAATGTCGAGGCGTACGGCCCGATCCAACATAAAGGTAAATTGTGCACTGCCGAAGGGTCTAATGGCGCAAACTATAGATGTATCTTTCAATCTGTCGTGCCGTATGGCACGCTCTCATGAGAGTGTGGTACATAAATCCTGACGAGGAGAATGACCCGATCCCATAAGAGTGTTTTACATAAATCTTGTCGAGGCGAATGACCCGACCGCATAAGAGTGTGGTAGGAGGATTTACCCCACTCATGAATCATACATGCGAAGCGGTTACATATGAATTATAGAGTTACCCCACTCGTGAATCATACATGCGACTCGGGTACCCGCATATAAATAGGCCCATTCAGGTAGTATATCCGGAATTTATCAGGGGATGTTTATCGGAAGAAGGATACATTCTCTTTTTACATGATTAAGAAAATGAAGTTTAAGCTACCTAAGTATTAATTTACTAATTCAATGAGATTAGACAGTCCCGTTGCACCAATAAAGTTGCGGGTACAGCAAGTAAAGCATGCTAGTGGGTCCTAGGCTACCCGGACATAAGCATAATAGTAGCTACGCATGGACTCCCTTCATCTCGTGCGTACGTAGCCCCCGCAAATAATAGCATGTATTCATTTAGTTCACCTAAGGGGACAGTTCCCCCTCACAAAGTTAGAAGGTTGACTTACTGATGTTTTAGACGTCAATACCACACAAGAAGATAGGTTAATTTGTGTGGTATCCAATTTTTCGAGTTCTGTCTCTCTAGAAGAACCTGGTTCTTCTTGGTGTTCCAACTTCTACTATTGCGTAATAATAAAAGCAGTAAAATAAAAACATAAAGATTTTACGTGGAAAACACCTGGCTCAAAAGCTAAAAAAACCACGACCTACTCCTCAGTAGGATTTTCTCAAACTCTTCACTAAAACTCTGAGCCAAACGGACTTACAAAATAAACTCTTTTTTATTCCTAGGACTAACTCTAATCCCTTCGTAGTAACTAGCCTCTAGCTAATTTCTACAAGATTCAAGTTAACTCAAACTTGAACAATGTGTACCTATTACAAATGCTTCTATGAAAGCTGAAAAGATACAATATTAAATCGCCTACTACAACCAACTAGACTCAATGACAAACATATAGAACTTGTTCTTCTAGCTGGTCTATAGCCTTTGTATTGCACAATAACTCTTCTTGCAAAATCTCCGAGAATTTTTCTTTCAGTTCTTGATTCACTTCTGCACTTGGCGTTCTTAATTCAAGAAAAAAAACTTCAATTATTTATAGAGTCAGTTGTTGAGTTTGTCGTTCAGTTATGGTACAACTCTTCCTAGGAGAAAGAGATCGTATTAAACTCAAATTCCTTCCTTTGTTACTGTACTTGCAGAATTCAACTTCTATTCTCTTATCAATTTGCAACCTTTTTGCATTAGGAGACACTCTCTTTGTTCATTGATACTTCACAATCGCATTCATCTCCTGTGCATATACGGTTCATGTCCCAACGCGTCAGGTCAAGTATGTGTGCTCTGGTGGACCTGGTTTAACTGGTCAGACATTTGTCAATCATCAAAACTATGCAGTGACTTGGGTCAACAAATTCCCCCTTTTTGATGATGACAAACTTTGTGCTTCTCCCTGTATACACTTCAAACACTTTGTATGTTTTTAAGAATTTATCATAGAGAAACCAGGTTCATTATTAGGTTATAAATATCACTTGAAATATAAAAGAACAAGTCTTCACCCTTTTTTATCATCGAAAAGTTTGCAAAATGATAAACTTACCAGTGTTGTTAACAATTACTCATGGCCATTGAGGCAACTGCAGGTGCAAACAGTATTAATCATCATAAGAAACTAATAAATGTAAGGTAGCTAAGAAATTGAGACAAGTCAATAACAAAACAACAAAAATTCATTTATTAGGAATGAACATCAAACACCGTACAAAAAAAAAAACAAAAAACGGCCATAACCATGAGCAAAACAGAATATAAACAATAGAAATAGAACAACTGGTCAAAGAGGCGTTTTGGTAGATCAGGACAACCTAAGGATAGGAAGGTGCAGAGGAGGTTGTGGTCTTGGTTTGTAGAAGAGAAAGCATCTAGTTAAGAACACCCTCGTTCTTTTCCTTCTCTTTTGCTAATTCAGCCCTGAGAGCATCCCGCTCAGTTCAACCTCAATCAAACGAGATTTCAAATGAAGGATCTCCATATCCTTGATCTCGCTTTCCTGCACCAGAGTTCTGACTTTGCTGTTGACAGGCTGCTTCCTAGATGAACCAGGTTCATCTGCAGGAACATTGACAGTATAATCGCAAGTCAGCAAAATCCTTCCCAAAATAGTCCTTGGCAGTAGCCATCTCAGCCTTTTTCACAGGAGCATCAAAACGAGCAAGCACAGCTGTCATAAAAAAAGCCATATAGGATTGCATGTGCTTTTTTTCCATTCACAACTCTGTCCAAGAGTTGATGATGAAGGTTGTCCATTTGATCTGCTTTCCCCTATATAATTACTCCATCAAGGTCAGATCCATATAGTTGGTTATGTGCCTTCGTTCTTGTCTTGGCAGCAAGAGCTTGATGACAAACTCGAAGAGAAACTTGTGCTCTGGCTTCATTGCACTTTTGTAGACTGGACGGGGTTTTTCCCTTTCATTGTCACTGAAGAATCTGGTAATGTTGATTGCTGAGGCTATCCCATCAAAACTAGGCTATCTTTTCCTAGTGTAATCTTCGTAGCCCTCACCAGGAATGTGCAGAATTTCTCCCAGCTCTTTAGCATCAAAGGAGACTTGAATTTCTTTGACTGTGGTAGTGACCCTGCCATCCTTGACCATTGCATTACCAATGAACTCCACCAGTTCAGCTCTAGCCAAGCTTCCTTCCATGTGAAGGACCATGTTCTTCCACCCCGGAACATCCAGTGTGTCCAGCAGGTATCACATCCCGAGTTCCTTGAGATCCTTCAACAACTATCCCATCAGAATTTTTCTTTTGCCAAACAAGGTGATTCTGTCAGTCACCTCACCAACTTCCCCCTCATCTTCTCCACTCCACTCTTTATCATCATCTTTCTCAACAACCTTCACTTTTCTTGCCTTAGACCTGGTCTTTTTAACAGTTCTTGTAGGTGTGGCAGACACTGTAGCTGACTTTTTTGAAGAAGCCTTAGCCCTTTTTGATTTTGGTGACTCAACAACAACAGGAGAAATATTCTCCTCATGATGGATCAGGTCCATCGTATCCTCTTCAACCTCAATAGTCTCCACAGGCTCTCCTACTTTAACCTTTCCCTTTGTAGCTCTCTTTTTCTTGCTCTCTAGCAGAGACCTCTCAAACAGTTCTTCTTCCTCTCTCACAGCACTACGTGTAGCACGCACCTTAGGAACAATAGTATCAGCAGCTACCGAAGCTTTCCTCTTCTTAGAAGGAACTGGGTTAGTAGCCTTCTTGCACTTCTGAGTCCTCCTTTTATTAGGGTTATAGGACTCCATCAGTTTCCTAGCCTGTCAGCCAAAATCTCGTCCCCATATGAAACAGGTTCATCTGCTCCATTCTTCAAGTTTCCTAAACCTGTCGTTGCATCCTCGACTACACGTCCCCCTAACTCTGTGACATGTTCTCTAACCTTCTCAGGAATGGAACCACAGATAGCCAATGTGGTACCATCCTCCCCAAATCCCTCTCTCTCAAGAAATTTACCTTTTCCCAATTTTCTTTGCCTACTCGGAACTTCAACATCAACTACCGACCCAACCAGGACAAACCTGTTCTCACCATTATCAAATTAAGAAATAGCATCAAGATTACCTTGTTCTGAATTTGATGAACCATGTGATTTACCCTCGTTGGTTGATTTAAAAGATTCACTTGATGATTTAGAATTATTTTCCTTTTTAGCCTGCAGAATTGCCTCCAAGAATATTGCACGGGACCTAGAAGCCACTTATTTTCTGGCAAGAACCTTTACACGACGACCACGGTGGGTTGGGTTAGGGTTAGGTGTTGGTTCAGGAATAGGAGGGGTTTCATGGGTTGAGAATCTTTCTAATGATTGAGAACTGTATACAGATGGAGAATTTGAATTTGATTCATAAAGCCCTCCATCATAATCACGATTTGGCGATGAAGAAGAAGAAGAAGCAGGTGGTGGTGAAGACATGATTACGAGTGTTGTTAGGAAGAAAAGAAAAGCGATTAGTTTTGATTAGAAGAATGATGATCTTGGTTCGACTTATTTGGTTATTAAGAAGAGAGGTAATGATGGTCTTTTATAAGATGTGGCTATTAATTTTACAACGGGCAGAATATTTATTCAAGTAGTAGTCTAATAGTTGTAGGAGTGTCATTTATTAGACAGTTAAGAGTTCCCTACCTCTAGGCTAATTGAGTACTGATAAGACTTCTTGGAACGGGTTCATTTAGGGATTAGTACAAAGAATTTGAAATGTACCAAATATAGATAGAATCTTGCTAATGTGTGACTGTAATTAATTCACTAATTGTATGGAGATGAGCACGTACCTTGTCAGTCAGATGAACCAACAGAGATGAACCAGGTTCATCGTGTTAAAGTCCTTAATTTGCCTCAATTTACAAAGATAGAGAAATATCATTAGCAACCAAGGAATCATATTAATACATGGCAAGAGAGTATGACAGTAAAGTCATGGTGTTGAGCAATGATTAGACTAGTTGATTATCTATGTTAGTGTTTCTAGCCAAAAAAAATTAAATTTCAATCAGGTGATTTTAATCATCCCTAGTTGAAGCATGTTTCTCTCAAAATGCTCCCTACTTAGTGCTTTAGTAATGATATCTGCAATTTGTTGATCAGTAGCACAAAATTCAATTGAGATCATTCCTTTTTCATAGTTATCCCTCAGAAAATTGTGCCTAACATCTATGTGTTAGTTATCTTATGATGAACCGGGTTCTTCGTCGTACTAATGGCACTAGTGTTATCACAGAAACTAGAAATGCATCCCACATCTATACCAAAGTCCATGAGTTGTTTCTTGATTCATAGCAACTGAGCACAACAAGAGGCTGCAACCACATATTCAGCCTCAGCAGTAGACAAGGCTACTGAATTTTGTTTCTTGGTAGCCCAAGACACAAGGCATGAGACCAGAAAGTGAGCCATACCCGAAGTACTTTTTCTGTCAACCAGGAAACCTGCATAATCAGCATCAGCATATCCTACAAGGTCGAAATTACTACCTTTAGGATACCAGAGGCACAAATCAGTGGTGCCTTTCAAATATCTCAAAATTCTCTTCACTGCAGTGAGGTGGGACTCCTTTGGATTTGCCTGAAACCTAGCACACAGTCCTACACTGAACACAATATCAGGTCTGCTGGAAGTGAGACATAATAGAGAGCCAATCATCCCTCTGTATAGCTTCTGATCAACAGATGAACCAGGTTCGTCCACATCTAATTTTGTAGTTGTGGCTCTGGGGGTGTCTATTTCCTTTGAGTCTTCCATTTTAAATTTCTTGAGCAATTTGTTCCCATACTTTTGTTGATGGATCGTTGTTCCACTTGAATTTTTCTTGATTTGCAAGCCTAAGAAGAAGTNCATTTTAAACTTCTTGAGCAATTCTTTCACATACTTTTGTTGGTGGATCATTGTTCCATTTGAGTTTTGCTTGATTTGCAAGCCTAAGAAGAAGTTTAGCCCACCCATCATACTCATCTCAAACTCACTCCCTATAAGCATAGCAAATTCCTTGCTCAATTTTTCAGAAGTCGCCCCAAATATAATATCATCCACGTATATTTGCACAACCAGGAGATCCTTACCCTTTTCCTTTAAGAACAAGGTACTGTCAATTTTGCCTCGTTTGTACCCATGTTCTAGCAGGAATTTTGATAATCGTTCGTACCATGCTCTTGGTGCTTGTTTGAGACCATATAGAGCCTTGTCGAGTTTGTATACGTGGTCAGGTGACTCCTTGCTTTCAAAACCTGGAGGCTGCTTGACAAATACATCTTCCTTCAGATAGCCATTGAGAAAGGCACTCTTAACATCCATCTGATGAAGAGTGAATTCCATGTGTGCAGCAAATGCTATAAGAAGTCTGATTGCCTCCAGTCTTGCCACAGGGAAAAGGTCTCATCATAGTCAATCCCTCTTCTTGACTATACCCTTGAACAACTAGTCTTGCCTTATTTCTTGTAACAGTTCCATCCTCATCGAGCTTGTTCTCGAAGACCCACTTGGTGCAAACCATTGATCTATCTAGTGGCCTGGGTACCAAGTGCCATACTTGACTTTTTTCAAACTGATTCAGCTATTCTTGTATGGCATTCACCCAATCAGCATCTTGTAGGGCTTCCCCAATAATCTTTGGTTCGATCATGGATAGAAAGGCATCAAACGCACACAGATTTTTCAAGGATGATCTTGTTTTGATTCCGGATGTCAAATCTGTTATGATGTTCTCAAGAGGGTGAGAACTCTAATATCTGTGTGGTTTGAATACACTGTTCATTCCTAGACAATTCTATGGTGTCTTGCTGTTGTGGAGCAGGATCAGGGCCAGGTTACGTATGTTGAATTCCCCCTGTCATGTTGCTTAGGGTAGTTGAACCTGGTCCATCACCTGTTCCATCTTCCATGTTGCTTCAACGTTTTCACTGCTTCTCACCAGTCCAAGCTCCTCATCTTTTGGTTCCTGTCTCTCAGCAAGAGTGTTAGTTTCATTAAAGACAACATGCTCATCACATAACTCAGCAAACTTAGCATTCTCAAATTCAGTACCATGGTCAGATGTTATTGATGCTAGTTGATGTCCTAATTGATTTTGAGTTTTCTTGACAAATGAGGTGAACATATCAAATGCTTCATCCTTATATGCCAGGAATAAGGTCCAAGTGAACCTTGAATTATCATCAACTAGCACCATCACATATCTCTTACCACCTCTGCTCAGAGTTCTCATAGGACCGCACAGATCCATATGAACCAGTTCCAACGTCTTGGTGGTACTGACTATTTTCTTACTTTTGAAAGAAGACCTTACATGCTTCCTGTTGGTCCCAAGTGCACACGCAAGTATACGTGGTCGTAGCAAGTCATATAATGTTAAATCGAATGTCGAACCCACAGGGACTTGCGTAAACTACTTATTGAATCACTTTAATTGCTATTTAATCGAGCCAAAACAAAATCTAAGAATATAACTAATTTATTCTACGATTATATTAACTAATTATCAAGTAACGAGAATAATGTTGTGTATTCAATAGAGACAAATATTCCAGGGTTGTGATCAATTCACCATTCATATTGCATTCTAATTAACTCTCCCTTTCATATAATTCACTCATGGTTGCTAATTAATCGATAATTTCTCTCGTAGCCTTCTCCCGAAGTAATACTCGCCTATTCTCAATAGATTAACGCCTATATTCCTATGAAATTAATCTATTAGAACGCACTAAGATTACGATGTTTAATTAAGCACGGTGACTAGGTATATTCCTATCCTAACCACAAATCCGCTCCCCTGAAGGGTTAAGATCGCGCTCTCTTCAATTCTTCTCTAATCTATATACGGCTTTCCCAAGCATAACATAGATAGTATATAGAACCTAATTGGTGGCCAAACAATTAAGCAATTAAATGCATAATTGAAGAAACAACCATATATTGAGCGAATTATAATCAAGGTTAAGTTAATATCGAATAACAATATTCATGGCTAAACCACAACCCCAGAACAATGGGTGTTTAGCCACTCATACTAGAATTAAACAATTGCATAAGTTTTGCATAAATGGAAAATACTAGATTAAGATGAAGAAAACTGATAATCCTTTGCTTCCTCAATGATCTTGTGTGCATATTCTCTCCAAAAATGGCATCCTCTCCTCAAAGTTTTGTTTTTTGGGTCTATTTATATGTTTGGGATAAACCCTAAACATGTAGGAGACTTCTATTCCAACCGGAAAGCACTTAAAAACCTTTAAAACTCGGAGTTGACTGGACCAGGCACCCAGGCGTTAAGCACCAAATGCCCCCTTAATGCCTAGGCAGGCCTGGCGTTAGGGGCCTAACACCTGGCTAATGCCTGGGTCACCCTGGCCTTTAAGGCCAAACGCCCCCTTAACGACTGGGCATGCCTGGCTTTAGGGGCCAAATGCCCAGGTATGGCCCGGGTCACTCCTTTTCGACTCTTGAGCGTATTTTTTATGTTTATGCACCCATTTAGCTCGGCTTCCATCTCTAATTCACCTACACATGAAATAGATTCCATTATGCACATATAACGTGTATTTTTATCACAAAAACACATAAATGTAAGGTATATAATGCTTAAAATTATGAATTCCTGCCACGCATCAACACCCCACACTTAGACTCTTTCTCGTCCTCGAGCAATATCCTTCAACACGTACACATTTCATTAACAAGGAGTATTTTACTTTTCAATCACACACATTACCCCTTAACTATGATCGATACCGGCAATCAAGTATAAACATACAAAATTTCACATTCTTTCCCTTCCTTAGACATGCCCAAGCATAACAATTCAATCAATTATGTCAACAACCTAATTGCAACCACCCAACCTCAAGAGTCGACTTGCAACTATTAAGCCCTCTCAATCACGCACCTACCCAACAAGAAAATTACAATATTACCAATCGTTCATGGGATCATGTGCCCTCACCAACAACAAGAGAGTGAATATATCTAGTCTACACATTCAAATATACTTTTGAACATTATTTAAAGACATCACACAATTGAACAAATTCACTCACTCTCATAAAGAATTCATATGCATCCCGTGGTCGTACCATAAGCTTGCCCGTAGTGTAGATCTCCACTAATTCAAGTTAGCCAAATCTAGGATCAATTAGGACTTTTAAGGTTGTAATGTAGGCTAAGGGACGGGTAGGATATATTTAGGAATAGTGACTAACCCTCCTAAGCACTTTAATACACTACTTTCACAATTCAACATATATTCTTCTCAACCAATTCCCTTGCCACAATTCATATTAAACATAGCCCTTTTTCAATTAAGCACTTCTATCTTCTCACTAGCACAAACTAATAAAATTTGGAGGTGTGTATCTTTTTATACATAATTTTTTTTCNTAAAGGCTCAAAGGGGCTAGCAATGGAATTTTGTAATTCTTATGTGACAAGCACATCCATGATCAAGCAAGAAAATGCCTACGTCATCTCCTAGACCAGCATAACCTATAATTTCGCTTCGATTAACATACAGGGAAAGTTCTAGACTACACAGGATAGCATAGAAAATAACGAAACCTCACTCGCACTTTTCACATGACTCAATCACAACGGTTTTATTCAACTCTCAAGTTAAGCAGACACACACAAAATTGAGAGAATTAAGCAATATTACACTATGTAGAATACAAGTCAAGNAACCAAATATCAGGGAAAACAGAATGTATGTCATCACCTAATATGCCGACATCAAACATGTCATAGGGTATCTCTAATTTACTCAGTTTCTTCCTAACTACTCTAAACAAAAACAAAATTAATTTAAATTACCCGGTTCAAGTTACACCCTTCGAAAAGAACCGTAGTCAAAAGAAAAACCAAGGGGAATTACTACACTACCTAAAAAAAATCTTTTTGATATTTTCTTTAGACTTACTTCCCTCAAGAGAGCTGTCTATGAAATCCATCATCGGGAAAAACTCACATATTTATATATATATAAAATAACTACAAAAACTTAAAAGAAAGAAAATTATTTACTATCATGAATACAAAACTACAATACAAACCCACATACGGTACAACAATTCCACAATTCGTAAGTACAACAAAATACAACATACACACCCCACACTTAATCCATGCACTGTACCCAGTGCATTATATAGAGACAAAAGCAGTAATAGAAGCAAGGTACAAGAAACTCCCTGATCATTCAGCGTCGTCATCGTCTGACGCTCTCCACTCCTCCTCATGTTCATCTTCTTCATCATCTTCCTCATCCGAGCGCATCGGCTCTGCATCAGAGTCGTCAGGAGTGTTGATATCCTCATCATCGGGGAGCCTGTATCCCTCACCCGCTCCAATCATCTGCTGCGCATTAGCAATGATCGGGTACCTCTGATCCAATTCAACTCTCTCTTCAACTGACGCCGGCCGGCCTCCTATTCGCAACTACAAATCCATCATCCCATAAAGATGGGCCATGAAGCTATCATCCCGCACATTGTGCTCTGCATTGGTCAGGGAAGGTTATTCCTTCAGTCTTAGGCCAGAGATGTCAGTCTCTCATTGGAATTGATCAATGGTATGGTCAAAATTGGGCTCAACCGCTACATTCTCATTTAGCAGGAACTGAGTTATGAAATTTGGGAAAGGTATTCGATCAATTCTATTGCTCAAACTCACCAACCCCATTTGCTAGCGCATCAGCTGGCCCACATTCACCCTCTGCCCCGTCATGAGGAAGTAGAGCACACAAATCCTCTCTCGGCTAATTAAGGTGTCATGGTTGCATGGTAGTATCCGTGCATTAATCACTTTAAGCCACACCTGGGTCTCAGCCTTCATTTTCTTCTTTGCAAATATTTTATGGAAATTTGTGACTCAATCCTGAATCCAAGCAGCCCTGGAATCAACCCCACAAAGTGTGTGCCTCACCTCTCTATAGTTGGGATGGCGGATGAATTGCTCTAGAGGCTCTACCCACGAATTGGCACCAATCCGTTCTTTTTCGTAGGGTCAAACCCTGCGTAGAATTCTCGGACTAAGTTGAGGTTGATGTCACCATTGTGTCTGAACAAATATCCCAGCCCCAACTCATGGATACTCCGCCAAATCACTAGAAATTTTGATCTTAGACTCTCTTCCTTAATGGCTCCTTCAGGGTGAACATGCTTGGGTTTGCAGCGTGCATACCATTTCCTGGATTGCACTGGTATGCTGTTGAGACCATATTCCCGTTCACCAGTGGGTCACTGTCTCATAGCAGCGACAGCAGCTACTGCTTCCTCACCAGTCATACTGGAAGTAGCATCCCCCCCTCCTTTTCTTTTCTTTTGGGTTTGTGGGGGTTTTTTTTTGCTTTATCTGGGACCGAAGACGTGGCCTTCCCCTTGCCAGTGGCTCTTCTCGGTAGCATTTCTTTTCCTGCACATATGATCAATAGTTAGTGGGTGTCACAAAGTGTGTAACAAAAGCTTTCCAAAGGTTACTCAGACTTCACCTTGGTACGTTAATGAATAATTGACCCAAAGGGCTTCTCGTGAGCCTCTTCACACTTAACATTTCATAGAGTTGACAATGAATGATAATAGTGGGTTGTTTTCCTGAGACTCAGGCTCCAAATGGAATATTTATTTCCATTGAGGCATTATATCGAGCATTTGGTGTGCACAATGCCATGAGAGCTCTTATGGAATTAAGATATTGCCTCATGTACCCACATATGGGTGGGGTTCCATAATACCACTTAGTTTAAAATATTTAGTCCATTCCTAGAGGGTTTCGGGGATTGGTATGCAAAACATCATACAATATGACCATGAAATTCATAAACCCATAAGGAACCACCATGAATCATGGCTACACCATATATAATTGTAACACCCAAGTCGAATTTACACAGAATAGGGATAAAATCATACCTCAATGATTGATGAGTGTTAATTTGATGAGGTGAACCCCGAAATTGAGCCTGTGCAGACTTGTGTGTCTTGTGGGTGTACAGATGTGTGGGTGAAGAGTTGATGTGGGTGTGTAGATGTGTAGGTAATCTATGAGTTGTAGTGTGAGTGTGAGAGCAATTCTATGTTGTTTAAGTTCTGGGGAGATACTTGCCTGGCGTTAGGCATGCGTTTTAGTCTTAAATCCCGGACCCACTGGCGTTAGCCAGGCGTTGGACCCCAAACGCCCAGCCTACCCTGGTGTTTGCCAGGCATTAGGGCTGAAATACCTAGCCTGCCCTAGTGTTTGCCAGGCGTTAGGGCTGAAACGCCCAGCCTGCCCTGGCGTTAGGGCTGTATCGCGAGGTACCCCCTGGCCTTCGTCTCACCTTCCGTCATGCAAGAACACTGCTCCTTTAACTTGAATGCACTCGCAAGCTCGTCACTACCTATAATTATATGAAATTCTTCAAGCTCTATTAAGATTTAACTAGGCAGTAGGTTGCCTCCCAATAAGCGCCTCAGTTAATGTCGTGGCATGAAGATTACAACAAGTCAATAGGTTGCCTCCTATGAAGCGCCTGATTTAACGTCGCGGCACGACGCAGAACTTCGCCTCAGTCATCAGCGAGCACGGCGTTGGTCTTTTCACGATTTATGATAACACCCCAATAATATTTGACTTTATGCCTATTCACTAAAAATGTTCTTTCACCATGTATAGCTAGCAATTCAAGTGCACAATATGGAGTGACTCTCACTATTTCAAACGGGCCTGACCATCTCGATCTCAGCTTTTCAGGAAACAGTCTAAGCCTAGAATTGAATAATAGTACCTGTCGGTCCGGCTCAAAATGACACGGATGTATATGTTTGTCATGCCATCTCTTGGTCTTTTCTTTGTAAAGTTTGGCATTTCCGTATGAGTGCAACCTAAACTCATCCAACTGCAGCAATCTTCTCTTACCCGCGGCTTCAAGGTTCATGTTTAGCTTCTTGATGGCCCAATACACCTTGTGTTCAAGCTCTACAGGCAAGTGACATGCCTTCCTATAGACCAGCTTGTACGGTGATGCCCCAATTGGTGTTTTGTATGCTGTTATGTATGTCCATAAAGCGTCATCTAACTTAGCAGCCCAATCTTTCATGTTCACACTCACCGATTTCTCTAGTATTTACTTGATTTCTCTATTGGATACCTCTGCTTGTCCACTTGTTTGAGGGTGATATTCTGTTGCAACTCAATGACGGACCTCGTATTTAGCTAAAAGGTTATTCAAAAACCGATTGCAAAAATGGGTTCCTTCATCACTAATCAAGGCTCGTTGAGTACCAAATCTGGAGAATATATTTTTCTTCACAAACGCATCGACAACCATGGCGTCATTTATCGGCAATGAAATTGCCTCCACCCATTTCGACACGTAGTCAACTGCCAGCAAAATGTATTTATGTCCCCTGGATGATGGGAATGGACCCATAAAATCTATCCCCCATACATCAAAAATCTCTACCTCCAAGATATTATTCAAAGGCATCTCATGCTTCCTTGTTATCGTTCCTGTTCTCTGGCACTGGTCACACTTTTTAACAAATGCGTGGGCATCTTTGAATAGTGTTGGCCAAAAGAACCCAGATTGCAGCACTTTCGCTGTCGTTCGATCGCCACCATGATGGCCTCCATATGGTGATGCATGACAATCATACAACACCCGTTCCACTTCTACATCAGGAATGCATTTCCTCATTAACTGATCACCACATTCTTTGTACAAGTAGAGCTCATCCCATTAGTAGGACTTCACATCACGTAAGAACCTTTTCCTTGCTTCAAATTTTATTTCGGGGGGAAGTACCCCACTCACCAAATAATTCACATTATCGGCATACCACGGGGGAGGGTCTTGGTTTATAGTAAAAAGTTGCTCATCAGGAAAGACTTATTTAATATATCCACCCTCCTCAACATGATCATGATTTTCCAGCCTTGACAGATTGTCAGCTACTTGGTTATCAGTGCCCTTTCGGTCTCTTATCTCCACATCAAATTCCTGCAACAATAAAACCCAGCGCATCAATCTAGCTTTAGATTCTTTCTTTGTAAATAAGTACCTGATTGCTGCGTGATCTGTGTGGACAATAACTTTCGTGCCCACCAGGTATGCCCGGAATTTTTCAAAGGCCCATACCACAGCTAACAGCTCCTTTTCAGTGGTGGTGCCATTCTGTTGG
>ML388115.1:64655-93934 GCA_005239525.1 Nicotiana knightiana | reverse complement strand
TTCAAACAGTCATCATAAGATGCCCCAAAGACTGAGAAGTCATCCATAAACACTTCTACGAATATTTCCACCATGTCGGTGAAAATCGCTATCATACATCTCTGGAAGGTGGCTGGTGCATTGCAAAGACCAAATGGCATTCTCTTGAAGGAGAAGGTTCCATAAGGGTAAGTAAATTTGGTCTTCTCCTGATCCTCTGGGCATATGACAATTTGATTGTAACCTGAATACCCATCCATAAAACAATAATATTCATGCCTTGCTAATCTGTCCAGCATTTGATCAATGAATGGGAGTGGAAAATGATCCTTGTGTGTTGCTTTGTTGAGCCTTCGATAATCTATGCAAACTCTCCAACCTGTGATAGTACGGGTAGGAATTAGCTCATTTTTCTCATTCTCAATCACGATCATCCCTCCCTTTTTGGGTACACATTAAACCGGGCTCACCCAATTGCTGTCAGAAATAGGAAAGATAACGCCTGCATCCAGCAATTTTATGACTTATTTCTTCACTACTTCTTTCATAATGGGATTCAGCCTCCTTTGCTGCTCAACACTCGGGCGAATTCCATCTTCAAAAAGTATTTTATGCATGCAAAAGGATGGACTGATACCTTTAATATCTGCGATGGTCCACCCAATCACCTTTTTGTGCTCAAAGTACCCTAAGCAATTTATGTTCTTGTGTATTGGTCAGGCTGGATGAGATGATCATGGGCAATGTTTCAGAGTTCCCCAAATAGGCATAGCGTAAATGTGATGGAAGAGGTTTGTGTTCCAGCTTTGGAGCCTCTTCAATAGATGGCTTAGGAAGGGTTAGAGTAACAGGCTTATTCAACTCTTCAAATTTTCCTAGCCTGTGGAGGTAACTGCAGGACACCTCAAGAATTTTCTCAATATCTTCCCTTGTTTCATCCTCACAGTCTTCTGCATCCCCAACCAACACTCGCTCAAGAGGGTCAATAGGATTCATGTAGGGAACCATGGACTCCGATTTGCTTTCCACTACAGAAATCATGGATAGTTCTTCATAGTGGACAGGTAACTTGAGTGCCTTATAAACATTAAACACCTCCACTCGATCACCAACGCGCATTGTCATCTTCCCTTCACACACATCGATAATAGCTCGGCCTGTAGCTAGGAATGGACGCCCCAAAATAAATGGGACTTCCAAATCAGGCTCATAGTCCAAGATAATGAAATCAGCTGGGAATATGAATGATCCCACCTGAACCAGCACATCTTCAATTACTCCCTCAGGATGGGCTAGGGAGCGGTCAGCCAATTGTAAAATCACTGTTGTTGGGCGTGGTTCACCCAATCCCAACTGCTTGAACACAGATAGTGGCATCAAATTAATATTTTCCCCAAGATTGCACAGAGCTCGCCTGACTGCATGCTTACCAATTGAGATTTGGATAGTAAAGCTATCTGGATCTTTTAATTTCTGAGGTAGCTTGCTTTGAATTCTTGAGCTAACTTCCTCAGTGAGTGCCACTATTTCGAACTCAGTCATACTTCGTTTATTGGCTACAATGTCCTTGATATACTTAGCATATTTGGGTACCTGCTGCAGAATGTCTACCAGTGGACTATTGGTTTGTACCTACTTCAAGAGATCAAGAAACTTTTTGTATGCTGCATTATCTTTCACCTTTTGCAACCTCTGAGGGAATGGAGGGGGTGGCCTTGCAACAAATGGTGGGGGTTGCTCAGCACTCGCCTCCTTTGCTGGCTTATCTGATTCTTTCGGGTTGTCTGAAGTTGATTCAATAGTGGTTGGTCTCTCATCAAAATTTACCTACTTTCTCTGACTAGGTTGGACTGTCTCCAATTGCTTCACATTCCTCAATGATATAGCATTAACAGGTGCTTTAGGATTAGCTTCAGTGTCACTTGGAAGAGCCCTTGTTGGTCGGGTATTTTGAGAACTGGCGAGTTGCCCACTCGACGTTCTAAGTTTCTCATGGCTACAGTTTGGGCTTGGTGATCAGCCATTATTTTCTGATTGAAGGCAAGTTGGTCATTCATCATTCTCTTCATAATATCCTCAAGGCTTGCTGATGGTTCAGCCTGAGGTGGTTTGTACTGCTGTTGAGGTGCTGGATGCCTGTAATTATGCTGAGTGCTCTGATTTCCACCCCAAGAGAAGTTTGGGTGGTTTCTCCAGTTGGGGTTATAGGTGTTTCCATATTAATTTGCTTGTCACCTATTAGCGTTACCCACAAAGCAGACAGATTCTGGATTAACTGGGCATAACTCACTTGAATGACCCTCTCCACAGACTTCACAAAATACCTGAATCTGTTGCACTGGTTGGGCCTGTTGCACTGGTTGAGATTGTTGCTTGTTAATGATCAGGTTCACCTGATTGACTTGGTTAGTCAATATGGAAATCTGAGCTGACAATGCTGAAACCACATCTAGTTCAAGAACCCCTGGTGATTTCTGAACCATATTTCTCCCCATCTCACCTTGCCAGTCTGGATTGCTTTTGGAGAATTTATTCAGTAATGCAAATATTTCATCATAATTCTTCTCCAACACCTGACCTCCAGCTGCTGCATCTACCACAATTTTTGTTTGCGGATGGAGCCCCTCAATGAAAGTGTGTACTAACACCTCGTTTGTCTGATTGTGATGAGGACAGTCTCTGAGTAGCCCCTTGAACCTTTACCATACTGAATATAACGATTCACCTGTTTTCTGCCTAAAGGAGACTATCTCACTCCTGATCTTTGTAGTCTTTCCTAAAGGGAAGAACCTTGCCAGAAATTTTCTCGCCACATCGTTCCATGTTGTGATGGAATTAACTAGTTCTGTCTTCAACCATCGCT
Source organism: Nicotiana knightiana (assembly GCA_005239525.1). NCBI lineage: Eukaryota > Viridiplantae > Streptophyta > Magnoliopsida > Solanales > Solanaceae > Nicotiana > Nicotiana knightiana. Next base: position 91,092 of record ML388115.1, on the reverse strand, counting down.
TTGCTTCGCCCAATATAGAGAATGGGAAAAGCGTGAGCCTCACATAATCTGGCGTGACCCCGTTAGTGATATAAGTATCACTAATCTCCAAGATGTTCAAAATGAGCTGTTGTGGATCCTCGTGTGGAAGACCGAAAAACTGCCCGTTTGCATGAAGTAGTTGGATCATGCTCTGTTTCAGCTCAAAGTGCCCAGTGNTGTATCTCTTGCTTCTCGCAGTCTCCTGTGAAATGATCTCTCAGGTTCGGGGTCAAAGCCGTCAAGTCTATCCTGGCTTCAGACCCTACGCATTCACTCGAAGTTCCTGAGATAAGAGCAAAAATCATGTGACGTTAGACTCAATGAAATAAACAATTAAATAAAGTAACTAAATAGTAGTCTATATTCAAGTCCCCGACAACGGCGCCAAAAACTTGTTGGTCCCAAACGCACACGCAAGTATATGTGGCCGTAGCAAGTAATATAATGCTAAATTGGATGTCGAACCTACAGGGACTTGCGTAAACTACTTATTGAATCACTCTAATTTCTATTTAATCGAGCCAAAACAAAATCCAAAAATATAACTAATTTATTCTACGATTATATGAACTAATTATCAAGTAACGAGAATATTGTTGTGTATCCAATCGAGACAAATATTCCTGGGTTGTGATCAATTCACCATTCATATTGCATTCTAATTAACTTTCCATTTCATATAATTCACTCATGGTTGCTAATTAATCGATAATTGTTGTCGTAGCCTTCTCCCGAAGTACTACTCGCCTATTCTCAATAGATTAACGCCTATATTCCTATGAAATTAATCTATTAGAACGCACTAAGATTACGATGTTTAATTAAGCACGGTGACTAGGTATATTCCTATCCTAACCACAAATCCGCTCCCCTGAAGGGTTAAGATCGCGCTCTCTTCAATTCTTCTCTAATCTATATACGGCTTTCCCAAGCATAACATAGATAGTATATCGAACCTAATTGGTGGCCAAACAATTAAGCAATTAAACGCAGAATTGAAGAAAAAACCATATATTGAGCGAATTATAATTAAGGTTAAGTTAATATCGAATAACAATATTCATGGCTAAACCACAACCCCAGAACAATGGGTGTTTAGCCACTCATACTAGAATTAAACAATTGCATAAGTTTTGCATAAATGGAAAATACTAGATTAAGATGAAGAAAACTGATAATCCTTTGTTTCCTCAATGATCTTGTGTGTATATTCTCTCCAAAAATGGCATCCTCTCCACAAAGTTGTGTTTTTTTGGTCTATTTATATGTTCGGGATAAACCCTAAATGTGTAGGAGACTTCTATTCCAACCAGGAAACACTTAAAAACCTTTAAAACTCATAGTTGACTGGACCAGGCACCCAGGCGTTAAGCCCCAAACGCCTCATTAACGCCTGGGCAGACCTGGCGTTAGGGGCCTAACGCCTGGATCACCCTGGCCTTAAGGGCCGAACGCCCCCTTAACGCTTGGGCATGCCTGGCTTTAGGGGCCAAACGCCCGGGTATGGCCCGGGTCACTCCTTTTCGACTCTTGAGCGTATTTTAATGTTTATGCACCCATTTAGCTCGGCTTCCATCTCCAATTCACCTACACATGAAATAGACTCCATCATGCACATATAACGTGTATTTTTATCACAAAAGCACATAAAATGTAAGGTATATATTGATTAAAACTATGAATTCTAGCCACGCATCACTTCCCCCTGGCACATGCATCACAATCTTTGTCCTCCTTGAACTTAATGTTAGGAAGTCCTACCACTAAGTCCTTAGAGACTAGTTTGCTAAGATGAGTCAGACTCGCATGACCAAATCGTTTGTGCCACATGAGGGGATCACTGTCCAACACACTTAGGCAAGTGAGTTCATTTTCAGACAGTGTGGACAAGTCTAGGACATGGATGTTATTCATTCTTTTTCCCTGCAAAACAATATTGTCAGTAAGCAGGTTAATCACAAAACATTTTGTGGAAGTAAAAGCAACCAGGTTACCTCTGTCACACAGTTGTGATACACTGATCAGGCTATATTTCAAGCCATCTATTAGATACACATGTTCAATGGATCGTGTGTCATCCTTACCTACCTTACCAACCCCAATGATTTCACCTTTCTTTCCGTTTCCAAAGGAGACATTTCCTCCTTTGAGACTTTCAAGTGAAAGGAACTGTTCCATGTTCCCTGTCATTTGCTTTGAGCAGCCACTATCCAAATACCAAATTTGGATGCCTCCTCTCACTTGAACCTACAAAAAGAATCAGGGGTTAGTTTTAAGAACCCAAACTAGTTTGGGTACTTTTCTATGAGAGAATGGATGAATCAATTTTTTTCTGGCCCAATTTGGTAGCCAATTTTTCTTTTTGACAAACCTCTCATTTTTTTGACTGGCCTGCTCTTTTGCAGTACACTCGTATTTGTAGTGGCCAGTCTTACCACAATGGGTGCATATTTTATTCTCAGGGAGAGTGAGATACTTGTTTTTGGGATCTCACTTGGGCAATTGAGTTCTAAAGCCAATCCCTTTCCTATTGCTACTATGATTCTCTTGAAGCCATATCAGCGCATCAGAGGATTTATTCCATTTACAAGTTCGATCTAATTCATGTTTGACTTTGCTAAGTTCTTCGTTAAGAGTTCTTATATTTTCATCCTTGGCATACATCTTATCTTTTAGTTTTCCCATGTTTTCTTCTAACATGATATGAGGATAATCAACAACCTTTTTACTGGATCCTAGCTTTAGCTTTAAGTTTTCAGATTTTAGTTCTAGAATCTCAGTTTCAAGTGGATGAACCTGGTTCAAAAAGACAGTGTTTTTCTTTCCAGATTCACTGACTCTGATTTCCAGGTTCATGCACTTTGGTAATCATGGCCATCTCATCTTCCTCCTCTACAGATGCCCTTCTTCCTCATGAGAAAGTTTCTGAATTCTTTGGTAATCATGGCCATCTCATCTTCCTCCTCTACAGATGCCCTTCTTCCTCATGAGAAAGTTTCTGAATTCTTTGGTAATCATGGCCATCTCATCTTCCTCCTCTACAGATGCCCTTCTTCCTCATGAGAAAGTTTCTGAATTCTTTGGTAATCATGGCCATCTCATCTTCCTCCTCTACAGATGCCCTTCTTCCTCATGAGAAAGTTTCTGAATTCTTTGGTAATCATGGCCATCTCATCTTCCTCCTCTACAGATGCCCTTCTTCCTCATGAGAAAGTTTCTGAATTCTTTGGTAATCATGGCCATCTCATCTTCCTCCTCTACAGATGCCCTTCTTCCTCATGAGAAAGTTTCTGAATTCTTTGGTAATCATGGCCATCTCATCTTCCTCCAGATCAACTCCCTAAGTGATTCTTAGTGCTAGACTCCTCTCCTTCTTTGGACCATCCATCTTCATTGTCTGTCTTCTGTGTTCATAGGCAGTGAGGTTTCCACTCAGCTCATCCAATCTCAGGGTTGCCATATTTTTGTGATTCCTAGATAGCAGTGATTTTGCTTTCCTAGGAAATAGGCAAGACCCTTGTCAGGATCTTCTCAACCCTGTCCTCTTCAAGAATGACTCTTCCAAGAGACTTCAATTCATTAGTCAAGGTTGTGAACCTTGTGTACATCTCTTGGATAGTCTCTCCTTCTTTCATAGTGAAGTTTTCATACTGAGAGTATAGTAGAGTACCTCTTGGCCTTTTTAACTGAGGTGTTCCTTCATGGGATACTTGAAAGGTATCCCAGATCTCTTTGGCAGTGGTGCAGCTTTGGATTCTACTGTACTCGTCTGGACCTAGTCCACATACTAGCCACTTCTTGGCCTATGCATTCTTTTCCCATTTCTTCAGATCCTCAGCAGTGCAGTCAGCTCTATTCTTTGGTACATCTATACTTTCAGCAGTCTTCATCATAGTGTCTAGAGGACCAACAGTGACTATGTCCCAGATTTCATAGTCTTCTCCAATCAGGTGATCCTTCATCTTGTTCTTCCACCAAGGGTAATACAGGACATTGAAGAGTGGTGGCCTTGTAGTTGATTGCCCTTCCAAATTTCCAGGTGGTGCACTCATCTTGATCTTCTCCAAGGTGTTAGCCTTTCAAGGATAACCTGCTCTGATACCAATTGATGCTTTAGACGTCAATACCACACAAGAAGATAGGTTAATATGTGTGGTATCCAATTTTTTGAGTGTTGTCTCTAAAGAAGAACCTAGTGTTCCAACTTCTACTGTTGCGGAATAATAAAAGCAGTAAAGTAAAAGCACAAAGATTTTTACGTGGAAAACACCTGGCTCAAAAGCTGAAAAAACCACGACCTACTCCTTAGTATGATTTGCTCAAACTCTTCACTAAAATTCTGAGCCAAACGGACTTACAAAATAAACTCTTTTGTAATCATAGGACTAACTCTAATCCCTTCGTAGTAACTAGCCTCTAGCTAATTTATACAAGGTTCAAGTTAACTATAACTTGAACAATGTGTACCTATTCCAATTGCTTCTACGAAAGCTGAAAAGATACAATATTAAATCGACTACTACAACCAACTATACTCAATGAAAAACAGATGGAACTGGTTCTTCTAGCTGGTCTGTAGCCATTGTATCCCACAGTAACTCTGCTTGCAAAATCTCTGGGAGTTTTGCTTTCTGTTCTTGATTCACTTCTGCACTTGTATGTTCTTAATTCAAGTAAGAATACTTCAATAATTATAGACTCAGTTTTTGAGTTTATCGTTCAGTTCTGGTACAACTCTTCCTGGGAGAAAGAGTTCGTATTAAACTCAACTTCCTTCCTTCATTATTGTCCTTGCTGAATTCAACTTCTATTCTCTTATCAATTTGCAACCTTTTCGCATTAGGAGACAGTCTCTTTGTTCATTGATACTTCACAATTGCATTCATCTCCTATGCATATATAGTTCAGGTGCCAACGCGTCAGGTCAAGTATGTGTGCTCTGATGGACCTGGTTCAGCTGGTCAGACATTTGTCAATTTCAAAACTATGCAATGACTTGGGTCAACACTTACCTCACTCCGAAATTCCATAACCGGCTTCCAAACCGTTCCGACGACTCCAATGGATGCACAACGCCCCAAAACTATCCAAATAACGACAAACCAATGAAAATATACTCTAATATTTGCAACAATTCAAATTATATAAACTGCTAACTCCGCTCAAGGAATTGACCAAAATGCCCTCCGGCCCACGTGCCCGGATTCCGAAATTTCTCGAAGATAAACTCTACCTATAGCTTTACTAGTTCAAATATACAATTTACTCAAATATTCATGCTCAATTATTGGTAAAAATCCAAATTACCAAATTTCTAGGTTTTCTTTAAAATTCCCAATTTTTTTCCACAATTTTTCATGTTCAAATCCGTGCATAAACCTTGTATTTAACTTGGAATGAGAAGGAATCACTTACCTATTGATGCTTGATGAAAATCCTTTCTTGAAGCTCCTCAAAATCTCACACATCAATGAAACAAATAAAGGAAATGGCCAACATCTCGCATTTAAATTAATCTGCCCAGCCCCCAATTTCGTCTTTGTGTTCGCGACACCCTGAATGTTCGCAAAAGGCAACTGCCCTGACCCTCCATGTTCGCAGGCCTCCATGTGCGTTTGCATAGGCCAAACGTCCCCCAGGCCCCCAGCTCCCTTTCCTCTACGCGTTCGCACACCTTACCCCACGTTCGCGTAGAGATCACAACCCAAGCCACCGTGTTCATACTCCCTTCACCGCGAACACACAAGCCAATCCAGCATCTCTTCATTTTCCTTCTCTGCGATCGCACATAAGGGACCACGATCGCGGAGCACACCAGATACACCAGGAATAGCAGGAACAAAATAGAGAGAAAAAATGGTCCAACTTCCCCGAAACACACCCGGGGCCCCCGAAACCCCGTCCAATCACACGACTCAGTCCCATAGCATTTCACAGACTTTCTCGAGGCCTCAAATCACATCAAACAACGCCGAAACCATGAATCACACCCAAATCAAAACTTTATGAACTTTGAAATTTTAAACTTCCACATCTGATGCCGAAACCTATCAAATCACGTCCGATTGACCACAAAATTTGCACACAAGTCATATTCAACATTACGGACCTTCTCCAACTTCAAAAATCACATTCCGACCCCGATATCAAAATTCCCACTTCCGGTCGGATTTCTCAAACACCTTCAAATTTTTATATTTAGCCAAATGACTTCAAGATGACCTACAACCATCCGAATTCACTTCCGATCGCGCTCCCAACTCCAGAATCACCATACGAAGCTATTCCCAGGCTCAGAATCCCAAAGGGATATCAATATCACTGAAATGCGCTTCAAGACAAATGTATTAAATTTCTTCAATATTGCTGACTTCCACAATATACACTGAAATGCTCCCGAGTTATCCAAAGCCTGATCTGGATATATGCCCAAGTCCAAAATCATCATACGAACCTGCAGGAACCTTCAAATCCTGATTCGGATGTCATTTACTCAGAATTCCAATCTTAGTCAATTTTTCAAACTTAAGGATTCTAAAATGAGAATTTTCCTTCCAATTTGACTCCGAACTTCCCGAAATTAAATTCCGACCACACCTACAAGTCATAACACCTGAAACGGAGTTGCTCATAACCTCAAACCGCTGAACGACATGTTAGAGCTCAAAACGACCGGCTGGGTCGTTATACACATATACAAAATGACATTACGAACATGTTCCAACTTCCAAAATTCCATTCCAACCCCGATAGCCTATTTTCTACTACCGACCGGAAATCGCCAAAAACCAACTTTCGCCAATTCAAGCCTAATTCTACACCGGGCATCAAAACCACATTCCGAACACACTCATAAGTCCCAAATCACCTAAAGAAGTTATCTGAACCATAAATTCTACATTCCGAGGTCGTTTATCGTTAAGTCAACTTCCAGTTGACTTTTCCACTATTGAACCAAGTTAAGAGACTAAGTGTCTCATTTCTCTCTAAAAATTACTCCGAACCCGAGCCAACCAATCTAACACAACATAATGAAGCCGAACCACATATAATGAAGCATAAACGGGGGAAATAGGGCTAAACTCTCGCAACTACCGACCGGGTTGTTACAAATATATACCCCACCAACTGGAACTTTTCACTAGATCACTTCCTTTAACAAAATTACAACATGTGCTGGCTCCCACACCGGTGGAGCATAAGAATCACATCTCATAACCACTATACTCATGAATCACATCAAGCCTACCATACTAGGCAACATGAATTTACTACTTGTCTGATATCTCTTAATAATGAATAGAAACAAACGATAGACACGGGCTTCCACTCACCGAATCTCCCAGCATGAGCAAACACGAAAATAGAGTGCAAAGCATGAAACTCACTCATAAACGAAACAACAAATGAGGGAACTCGTCCCGACCAGTAGAGCTATAATGAAATACAAATGGTGCCCCTCTGTAAAAAATCAAAAAATACATGTACGATAGCATCTGGCACAACGGTCTCCAGCCTACTATACGAAACACATCAACAGGTCGGGCCTCCCCCTCTTGGGCACCCTCTACTCACCTAAATGCCCTATTGTAACACATGTGTCTGGAGCCTGGGGAAATCTCTCACCCTGTGACTGGTATCTCTACACTTCAAAACAACCTCTCTGCTGGCGTGGTTGTGGAAAATGTGCAATACAAGTTCTCTAAGAACCATGAGTACCTAAAAACCCCATGCGAAGCCGGTAATGCAAACTGAACTGGCAGACCCACAAAACCTCTATTGTTACAGACCCTGCCTCCAAAATAAGGACCAACAGATCCCTCCGGTCTACGAGGCCTTCTCGCCTCCCTAGACTCTCTCTCTCCTGATCTCGCTCCCAGTCCCACATGCCCTCTAACCAACGAGTGATCCATACCACCTGCTGAAACGAAACATATGACTCAAACTCTCGAGCCATGTTGTACTGAATATCATGCCTGATCCCTTCAATGAATCTACGGACTCGCAATCTAACTGTAGTGACTATGACAGGCGCATGCCTGGCCAAATCACTGAATGTGATGGCATACTCTAATACTGGCATAGTGCCCTGCCGCAGCTTCTCAAACTCCACGCGCCATGCATCCCGAAGGGACTGAGGTACAAACTCTCTCAAGAACCTCTCTGAAAACTGACCCGATGTAAGTGAAGATGACTCGGTCGGGCTACACAACTCATATGCCCGCCACCACTAATAAACCGCTCCTTGAAGCTTTGAACGTAGTAAAAGCAACCCCACTCGCCTCAACAATATCCAAAGTGTGGAGGATGCTATGGCACTCCTCCAGAAAATAATGTGCACTCTCTGAACCCAAACCGATGAATGTAGGAGGGTTATATCTCTTGAACCTTGAAAATCTAAGCTGCTCTCCCTCAGATGTTGTTGCTCTGACCCTGAGCTGAATTGGAACCACAAACTGTGTCACCATGACACCTGGAACCTGACCAACATGAACTCGCTGCTCTAGAGTGTGGGTGATGGGAGTCTGGGCTCCTCCCCCGATCGGTAAAGTAACTGGAGCACCCGGAATCAATCCCGCCTGAGTCAATGTACCAAACATAATCAGGAACTGTGCTAAGGTTCTCCTAAAGTCCGGGGGTAACAAAAGGCGCCTCCAGTGTCTGCCCCCTAGCTGGAACTACTGGCGGCTCCTCAACAACTGCTCTAGTAGGTGTCCTAACTGCGGCACGTGCTCCTCGTCGACCTCTGCCTTTGCCCCTAACGACATATGCCCCGGGGTAATGTCATCAGGAACCATAGCTCGTGTCCTCACCACCAGCGAGAGAATGGAATGATAGTTTCAAACTTCGAAATCAAGGAATTCGCACGATAGGAATGAAGAAAGTGGAATTTTCCTAATTGTTGCGTAGCCTCTCAAAGATAAGTGCAGACATCTCCGTACTGATCCGCAAGACTCTACTAATATCGCTTATGACTCGCAGCACCTATGAACCTAGAGCTCTGATAACAACTTGTCACAACCCAAATTTCCCTCCGTTGGGTATCGTGATAGAACCTAGTCTTAAGGACTAGGTAAGCCTAATATTCATGGAATAGCAATAATAATAAATAATAATCTAATATTCTTCTATGATGAATAATTCTTTGTACAATGCAAATTCCCAAAACCCGGTAGTACAAGACATAAACTCTATAAATTTTACTATAAAGTCTAAATATAGTTGCTTGGAAGTAAGTAAAAACAGTGTAAATACAGAATAGGAAGGTGACTCTGAAGCCTACGAACGCGACGACAGGTTTACCTTGAGTCTCCTCAGCAAGAATCCGCACAGCTACTAACGATCAATACCTGGATCCGCACTAAAATGTGCAGAAGTGTAGAATGAGCACACCACAGCGGTGCCCAGTAAATATCAAGACTAACCTCAGTGAAGTAGTGACGAGGACTAGTCAAGACTCCCACTGGTCTAATAAATTAACATGCATAAATATAGGAATGACAGGGCATGACACCTATCTAATGACTACACAATATAGATAACAACATAACAACTACAATGCGAAAGGAAATATAGTAATTAATGACGGAACATCACAATAATACACAGAAGGATGGACACAAACATAGCCCAAGCCCGAAAATCACAACTCAATAAGGACAAGTAGTAACTCAACATTGCATTAGTCTCCACACCAGGCCTTAGCCACAAATACCATTAAAATGTTAAAATCTTCGAGTGTAAACTTTCACCCGAAGTTTCGATATTGAAAGCTTTAAGGTAATATCCTTTTTAAAGGGAAATTCTTTTGAAATATAATTTTCCCAAGAGATGTCTCTCAGACATAGTTTTCTTCAAGATAAAAGCTTTTAAAATATATTTTTCCGAAGAAAGTGTCCTTTAAACATTTCTTCAATATAAACATTTTTCAAATATTCTTTTCCAAAGGGATATCCTTAAACATAGTTTTATTTAGCATAAACATTTTTCAAATATTCTTTTCCAAGGGAATGTCCTTCAACCATAATTTTATTCCAGGTAATTGTTTTTCAGATTGGACTTTCCAAATAATTGTCTTTCAAACATAATTCCTTTGATAAAATCTACCGAGATCCCATCCTGTAGTCACACAATACAAAGGATCTCCCAGAATGCGTCCGTAGTACCAAAGTAAATATGCAGTGCTGGGGGATCTCCCGAAACACATCTGTAATCCCCAAAGTAAATATGCAGTGTTGGGGTATCTCCCGAAATACGTTTGTAGTCCCAAAGTAAATATACATTACAGGGGGGATCTCCCAGAATACGTCTGTAGTCCCCAATTTATATATGCAGTACAGGGGGGATCTCCCAGAATACGTCTGTAGTCCCCAATTTAAATATGCAGTACAGGGGGATCTCCCAGAATACGTCTGTCGTCCCCAATTTAAATATGCAGCGCAACAACCAAAGACAACAATAATAGCACGGCAGAAAACTCGTACATCACCACATCAAATACAAAGCAATCATGATAATGACACAAGGTACGGTGAATAAATCAATACAAGAACTTTAATTCACAAAGAAGCAGTAGAACATCGTTCACAAGGAATAATCACGGTAAAGAATACTAGGTGTAAAGAGAACAGCTTGACCAGGGAAAAACAAGACAAGAAACAAATCCACAAATTCAAGTCAACAATGAGAGAACAACACAAGTCAAATAATTCCAAGTAAGGACAACTCAACTAAGATATACATTATCTAAACCCCTTATGAGGTTGAGCAATTATGCGGGATATTCAAAAATTCAATTAATTATAGGTAGTTTATGAAAATATAGCATGACGATAAAAGAGGTAAAACCTTTGGCTAAGTCAAAACAGGGTCAAGCAGGCGGTAAGGGTAAATCCTAAAGCAGTTATCTCTAATCAAAGCATGTAGAGGTGAAACTAGCAAATGAGAACTCAAACGTATCAAGAACAACTTCATACAAAGTGAATATAAGGACCTAAGAACCCTAAAAAGTCAACCTTCTACAAATAAGTCTGAGCACACACTCGTCACCTCGCGTACACGGACTACAATCAACATAGAAGACTCAAATCCTAAGGGGTAATTCCCCCACAAAAGGTTAGGCAAGATACTTACCTAAAAGATGACAACCCGGTACTCTAATAATGGACTTCTCGGGTGAAAAGGCCACCGGACGGCTCAAATCCAACTAGAACAACTTCAAAACACATATAAAACTTATAAGGAACTATTCCGGATAATAAAGATTCGATCTTTACAAAAATCTAAAAACAATCGACCCAAAAGTCGACCCCCAGGCCTGCATCTCGGAACCCGTCAAATTTTACAAAATTCGAATACCCAATCCAACATGAGTTCCACCAGACAAAAATTACCAAATTCCGATACCATTTCGTCCCTCAAATCATGAAATTTTGTTTTGAAAATTTTCTTCAAAAACCAACATTTTCCCTAACTAAAAACACAATTTAAATGATAAGAACAACGAATAATTCATGGAATATATTAAATTCAAAGTGAAGAACACTAACCTAATCGAATTTCTTGAAAACCCACAAAGAATCGCCAAGAACCGAGCTCTAGAAGTCAAAATGTTATAAAAATGGTGAAACCCTCGAATTTAGGAATATATTCTGCCTGCCCAGGTTTTTGTGCATCGCGATCACGGAAGAAGAGATGCGATCACGAAGAAGTAATTGGCTACTGCCCGTAAATGCACTACGCGATCGCGAAATGATGCATACGATCGCAGAACAGGAGGGAGAAAGGCCTATGCGAACGCATAGAGAAACTGGCGAACGCGAAAAGTGAAACAGGCAGAGCTATGCGATCGCGTGGGTTAATACGCGAATGCGAAGAAGAGAATATGGAAGGTCAACTTTACACTGCGCAATCGCAACTGGATCCACGCGATCGCGGAAAGGAAACATCAGGCACCAGAACAACAGTTCAAAAATAGGGGAAAATGACCCGAAACCCATCCGAGACGCACCCGAGGCCCCCGGGACCCCGTCTAAACACACAAACAAGTCATATGACCTAGAACGAAATTGTTTGAGGTCTAAAATCACACCAAACAATGATGAAACGACGAATCACACCATAAATCGAACCTATGAACTTTCAAATCTTCAAACTTCTAAACTCGTGCCGAAACCTATCAATTCAATCCGGAATGATGCCATTTTTGCAAAAAAGTCCTAATTTGATATCTCGGAGCCACTCCAACTATCGGAATCACATTCTGACCCCGATATCCCAAAAAGTCAACTGTGGTCCAACTACTCCATTTTCCAACTTTCGCCGAATTGCCTCAAATTACTCTACGGACCTCCAAATCCAATTCCGAACGTGCGCATAAGTTCAAAATCACCATAAAGAGCTGTTTACATTACCCAAAACTCATTCCGGTGTCGTTTACACAAAAGTCAAACCTCCGATCAAATTCCACTTCTTAAGCTTCCGAAACTAAAATCCTTCATCCATTCGACACTGAATCATCTGGTAACTGAACCCAACCATGCACGCAGGTTGATATACACGATGTGAATTTGTTCAATACCTTGTGCTACCAAATAGAGCTTAAATTCTCAAAACGACCGGTCGGGTCGTTACAATAATGGTTTTATTTCCTAAAATGGTGTATAATTGACGTTACATGATTTTGTCAAATCCTCAAACCTTGCCACATATATATTTAACTTAAGTGTCATACATGGGGATTGGGGTGCTTCCACACAGGGAGGGTTGGTCTTATCCAAAATATTGAATTAATTAATTAGGTAATTCGGTAGTGTCCCCTTACCCGGTAATTAACCAATTACCCGTATAATTAAGAATTATTTCAAATTACTTAAAATTCTAATTATTTTTAATACACTTTATACATCCTACTATCATGGTCATATAGTACTACATAAAATAAATGCATACACTATTATTTTTATTAAAACACCAATGTAAAAATATATATATTTTCTCAACTTATAATTTTCCTAATCTCATATAAAGATTAAAAATTCTCGTACGTTTAATTCTTGAAATGGTAAAAAAGATAACCTTCTTTTCTTGTGAGAAAATAATTTTTATCTTTACAATAAAGAAAATCTCATACACTTTCTTATATTATGTGTATAATTTACCATATTTGAAAATAGTAAAAATGGTAACTATCTAAAACTTTACTTATAAAACTTTTTACAAAAATGTTTCACTCAATATAAATACAATATCTGTCACGACGCAATTTTGCCTACGTTGGGTATCGTGATGGCACCTAGTATTAGAGACTAGGTAAGCCTAACACTTATTTACTAACAACAATACTAACAATGGAAACCTAACAGTCTCGATATAGAAATCTTTATAGAATTTACAATTTTCCCAAAACCAGTAGTACAAGTCATAAGCTCTACAGAGTATACTACAACTTCTAAATATAATTGTTTGGAAGTAAGTAAAAACAGTGTAAATACAGAATAGGAAGGTGACTCCAAAGCTTGCGAACGCAGCAACAGGTTTACCTTGAGTCTCATCAGCAAGGATTCGCACAGCTACTAACGACCAATACCTGGATCTGCACGAAAATGTGCAGAAGTGTAGTATGAGCACACCACAACGGTGCCCAGTAAGTATCAAGATTAACCTTAGTGAAGTAGTGACGAGGACTAGTCAAGACACCCATTGGTTTAATAAACTGCACAAGCATAAGTATAGAAAATAACGAAAGTATAATCTCTATCTATTATCTACACAATGTGGATAACAACAGAATTAATACAATAAGGCAGGAAAAACAGTAAACAACAACAGATCACCAAAATAATACACCGAATGATGGACGGGAACACAACCCAAGTCCGAAACTTCACAATACAGTAAGGGCAAGTAGTAACTCAGCACTGTAATGGTCTCCACATCAGGCCTTAGCAAACAACCCCAATAAATTGGTCAAAATCTTCGAGAGTAAACTTTCACCCGCAAGTTTTTTTATATTGACATCTTTAAGGTATAATCCTTTTAATGGAAAATTCTTTTGAAATATACTTTCCCAAGAAATGTCTCTCAAACATAGTTTTCTTCAAGATAAATGCTTTTCAAATTTACTTTTCCAAAGAAAATGTCCTTCAAACATAGTTTTCTTCAACATAAACGCTTTTCAAATATACTTTTCCAAAGAAATGTCCTTCAAACATAGTTTTATTCAAGATAAATGCTTTTCAATTGGAATTTCCAAATAAATGTCTTTCAAGCATAGTTTCTTTAATAAAATCTACCGGGATCCCATCCCGTAGTTCTGAATTTATCATACAATATAAGGGATCTCCCGGAATACGTCTGTAGTCCCAAAAAAATATGTAGTGCTAGGGAATCTCCCGGAATACGTCTGTGGTCCCAAAATAAATATGCAGTACAGGGGGATCTCCCGGAATACATCTGTAGTCCCAATTTAGATATGTAGTATAGGGGGATCTCTCAAAATATGTCTGTAGTCCCAATTTAAATATGCAGTACAGGAGGATCTCCCGGAATAGGTCTGTAGTACCAATTTAAATATATAGCGCAACAAACAAAGACAACAATTATAGCACAACTGAAAACTCGTACATCACCACATGAAATACAAAGAAACAATGACAATAATACAAAGTACGATGAGTAAATCAATACAAAAACTTCAATTCACAAAGAAACAATAGAATATGGTTCACAATGAATAATCACGGTGAAGAGTAAAGTGAACAGCTTAACCAAGGAAAAACAAGACGTAGCAATGAATCCACAATATTCAAGCCAACAATAAGAAGCCAACACAAGTCAAATAAATCCAAGTAAGGACAAGTTAACTTAGATATAAGTTATCTAAACTCTTTATGAGGTTGCGCAATTATGAGAGATATTAAAAAATTCAAATAAGGGTAAGCAGTAAAAGATACTCGTAACTCCAATCAAGGCTAAACAATTATAGGATAAGATACTACTAATTTCAATTAAATAGGCAGCTTATGAAAAGTATAGCATAACGGTAGAAGAGGTAAAACCTTCAGTTAAGTCAATTAGGAGTCAAATAGGCAACAGAGTGAATTTAAAAGCAAGAAATTCTAATTTAAGCAGGTAGAGATGAAACTAGTAGTCAGGAACTCACTCTTAACAAATACAACTTCATTCACAGGGAATTTAAGGACCTAAGAACCCAAAAAGGCCAACCTTATACAAATAAGTCCGAGCACGCACTCGTCACCTTGCGTACACGGACTACAATCAACATAGAAGACTCAAATCCTAAGGGGTAATTCACTCACACAAGGTTAGGCAAGATACTTACCTCAAAAACGACAACATGGTACTCTAAAATGGACTTATGGGGTGAAAAGGCCTCTGGAAGGCTCAAATCCAACTAGAACAACTTCAAAGCACACATAAAACTTACAAGGAACTGTTCCGGATAATAAAGTTTCAAACTTTATAAAAATCTAGAAAGCGACCCAAAGGTCGACCCCGGGCCCGCACCTCAGAACCTGACAAAATTTACAAAATCCAAACACACATCCGATTACGAGTCCAACCATACTAATTTCATTAAATTTCGATACCAAATCGATGTTCAGACCCAATTATTCTCTTTATAAAAGTTTTGGATAAAACCCCCTAATTCTCCAATCAAAACATGGATTAATTTTAAAAAAAAAGAACTTCTGTAACCATATTAAAATACAAAACTAATAATTATATACTGAACCCCGTGAAAAGTGGAGAAGAATCCTGCAAAAATCACCTCAATCGGAGCTCTAGAACTCAAGATATGCTCAATATACTAAAATGACGCGGTCTGATTTTGTTATCCTCAGGGATTTTCACATTTGCAACCAAAATACCTGCACCTGCGCATTTCCAGCTGTAAATTCCGCATTTGCGGACCATTTTGCGCACCTGTGGCCCCACGGATGCGGACCCAATTTCGCATATGCGAAACACCAACACCAGCTCTCTTCTTCCACACTAAAATGAACATAAGTTCCTCATACGATGTCCAAATTCGACGATTCTTTTTGCTATAGCTCCGTAATTACTATACGGATCTAATATTTCAATCAAAACAGAAATTGGAGCTCATTTTCTTAATGTGGTACAATTTATGCTTGAAGAAACTACACTGAAATATCAAAAACGAGCGCAACACAACCCCGACCTATCTGAAACTCACCCGAGCCCCTTGGAACCCCGTCCGAACATACCAATAAGTTCAATAACCTAAAACGGACCCGATCGAGGCCTCAAATCACATCAAACAATGACAAAACTACAAATCGCACCATGAATCAAACTTATGAACTTCCAAATCATCCAACTTCTAAAACTCGTGCCGAAACCTATCAAACCAACCCGGAATGACGCCAAATTTTGCAAGAAAGTCCCAATTGACTTAATGGTATTGTTTCTGCTCTCTAAATCACATTCCGATCCCGGTATCACCAAAGTCAACTATTGGTTAAAGTTCTCCATTTTCCAAACATCAACTTTTCCAACTTTCGCCGAAATGCCTCAAATTATCCTATGGACCTCCAAACCCGAATCCGGACGCACGGCTAAGTCAAAATTCACCATACGAAGCTGTTGTCATCATCCAAAACTCATCTGTTTACACAAAAAGTCAAATTCCGGTCAAATCGCTTAAGCTTCCAAAAATAGAATCCTTCTTCTAATTCGACTCTGAATCATCTGGTAATTGAATCCAACCATGCACGCAGGTCTATATACATAATGCGAAGCTTCTCAATGGCTTATGCCATAGAACGAAGCTTAAATTCTCAAAACGACCTGTCAGGTTGTTACATTCTCCCCTCTTAAAACAAGTTCGTCCTCGTACATGTCAAGATTCACCTCGAAGTCCTTAAATCACTAAATGCACACTTCCAACATTCACCCGCGGGTGATCCCACATCACCCCACTCTACATAAGCCTGACGACACCATATCAACTGCAATTTAGCCTTTCTATCAACACTGATAAGCCTCATACCCCAAATTCTCACCTTTTATTTATGTACAAAAAGACCTGATTCTAAATCCATATCCGGTATCAGTCTCAACCAGCTACATCAACTCATGCCTACAACCACAAGGTATGACCACACAATAGAACACACCACACATAGGCCCTTAATAACACTTCTGATTGCAATAGCTGCCCGAAATCAACCTAGCACTGGAAGTTAGCCTCATATCTGAGAGAATCTTTGTTTCAAACCTCTATAACACTGATAATGGTGCAAGAAACATGAAGACCTCATAATTAGACACTCGAATCACCAAGCCACAACTAACACCACCGGGCACACACCCCGCAAGCTGAAACTCAAGAGGCACATAACGAAAATGACTGAATATGAAAAGAGAAACACATAATGAAACTATCAAACAAGCCCGACAGGAACAACTCTCTATCAATACTGACCCACAACCAATATACAAGGAAAAAAATTAAAGTATATAAACAAATCACAAGGATCCCCTCCTGATATAATTTCCACAGTGGTACTCAGTTCAGTTCCAACATATCAAATCACAAAAGGTCAAGAGGGTCTCGCCCTCAACTCTAAATCACATACCGAATATATATCATACCAATTGAAATCTCCTAGTAACTCAGCTCTGCCACTAAATCACAAAACTCACTGAACTCTCACCCAATAGAGTATAAAATCACAGCTCGTAACCAAAAAAATACTTAGGAAAAATCACATCAAGCTTACCATGATGAAAAACAAGGACTCACTTCTAATCTCACCACTCTCAATGATGAATAAAAACAATGATAAAAACGGGATACAACTCATAGAATATCCTAACAGGAGCAAACACGAAAATAGAGTGCAAAGCATGAAACTCACTCATAAATAAAGAAACAAATAAGGAACATGTCCCGACCAGCAGAACTATAATGAAATGCAAATGGTGCCCCTCTGTAACATATCAAAACGTACCTGTTTGATAATATCTGGCACAACAACCTCTAGTCTACTATATGAAATACATCAATAGGACGGGCCTCCCCCTCTTGGGCGCCCTCTACTCACCTGAATAACTCGTTGTGACAGACCTTCCCGAATCCTAGGACAATCTCTCACCATGTGGCTGATATCTCCACGCTCGAAGCAACCTCTCTACTGACGTGGCTGTGGAAACTGAGCTACATGAGTACTCTGAGACCCATGAGCACCTGAAACTCTGTAGGAAGTCGTAAGTGCAAACCAAAGTGGCTGACCCACAAACTTTTACCATGTCGTACCCTGCCTCCAAAATAAGGACCAGTAGATCTCTCTTGTCTATGAGGCCTCCTCTCCTCCCTGTACTCTCTTTCCTAATCTTGTATGTCCTCTCTCTCCCAGCGAGCGATCCCTACCACTTGCTGAAACGAAACATATGACTCCAACTCTCGATCCATGCAGAACTGAAGAATCTTACGGACACGCCCTCTAACTATAACAACCAAGGCATGTGCATGTCTAGCCAAATTACTGAATCTGACGGCATACTCTAATACTGACATAGTGCCCTGACGCGACTGCTCAAACTCTGTGTGCCATGCATCCGGAAGGGACTGAGGTACCAATTTTCTCAAAAACATCTCTGATAATGGAACCCATGCAAGTGAAGCTACATCGGCCGGGCTACCCAACTCATATGCCCGTCACCACTGATAAGTTGCTCCCTTAAGCTGGAATGTAGTAAAAGCAACCCCACTCGTGTCAACAACATCCATAGCGCAGAGGATGCTATAGCACTCCTACATAAAAAACATGTGCACTCTCATTAGACAAACCACTGAATGTAGGAGGGTTATATCTCATGAACCTTGAAAATCTAAGTTGCCCTTCCGCGGATGTTGCTTCTCTGACCATGAGCTGAACTAGAACCAGAGGCTGTGTCACCATGCCACCTGGAACCTGACCAACGTGAACCCGCTGCTCTGGAGAGTGGGTAGCGGGAGTCTGGGCTCCTCCCCCGATCTGTGAAGTAACTGGTGCAACCGGAAATAACCCCGCCTGAGCCAATGTACCAATAATACTCATGTCACGGCCCGATTTACCCTTCGAAGGTGTCGTGATGGCACCAAGTCTCTACAACTAGGTAAGCCTACTATAATAGGGAAAAATTGAAATAACATGATAGCAATAAAGAGGAATAGGGGCAATGACATAAGTAATGTAATTGCCGCTCGACTAATACAAAACATAACTTCCCAAAACCCGGAATATCACAGACAGTCACAAGCTTCTAACACTACTGTAGCTCTAACAAAAACTGGAAAAGTACATAAGAACCTCTCTACAAGATATAATAGAAGGATACTCGGAGGATTCTGCGGACGCGCAAGAAATACCTTGCAGTCTCCTGGAATCAGCATCAGCGACTAACCACGGGGCAGATAAATCGTACCTGGATCTGCACACGAAAAGACATGTGCAGGAAAGGGCACAAGTACACCACATTTGGTACCCAGTAAGTCCAAGCCTAACCCTAGTCAAGTAGTGACGAGGTAAGGTTCAGTCTCTACTGAATTTATAAATAAGTCAGTTTAAAACAGTACAAAAGATAAGTAATATCTATAGTAAACAGTTTAAGGAGAACAATATAAGTTTTACAGTTCGACTCAACATAGTATATCACAAAGTGGAATTTCCCGGGATATCGTCCTATAGTTCCAAATGATTATGCAGTACAGGCGGATCTCCCGAAATACGTCTGTAGTCCTAAAATAAATATGTAGTACAAGGGGAAAGCTCCTAGAATACGTCTGTAGTCCCAATTTAAATATGCAGTACAGGGGGAAAGCTCCCAGAATACGTCTGTAGTCCCAATTAAATTTGTAGTACATGGGGAAAGCTCCCGAAATACGTCTGTAGTCCCAATTTAAATATGCAGTACAGGGGAAAAGCTCCCAGAATACGTCCTTAGTTCCAATTTAAATATGAAATGCGAATGAATGCCAGATGAGGTTTATTTAAACAGTTCAGGAGAAAATTCACAGGCAAGATCAAAGATAGGACTAACTAAACATGGTGCACAAAGTATCAAATAGGAAATTCATGTAAAACAGGTAGACATGCTTCTTCCTAATCTAAACTACACAATTAGCACATTAAACAGTGAAATAAGAGTGAAATGATTTATGGCATGGAAGGGAAAATGGAATTTTAGCAACAATGGCATGTGCACGTACTCGTCATCTCACGTACATGGCGCCCATACAACAAGTAGTATCAAAACAACCTAAGGGAAAGTCCCCAAAACAGAGTTAGGCAAGCCACTTACCTCGACTGCTCTACTCAACTCAACACCACGCTCTTGCCACGAGTACCCGACTCCGAATGGCCCAAATCTATTCAATTCAATTGCATAATGTAAATATCATTGTAAGAAATCGATCTAGCTAATTAGTTCAAGGATATGGATTACTACGACTTATCCTAATATTAAATTACGGGATGTAACACTTCTTACGCGATCGTGATGAAGGAAACCAGTTGCAGAACACAAGAAAAATCTACTATCCTTCTAATTCCAAAAATGCCCCGTTGAGCATCTGAACCACACCCGAGGCCTCCGGGACCTCAACCAAACATACCAACCAATCCTAAAACACCATACGAACTTAGTGGAGCCTTCATAGAACTTCAAACAACGTTAACATCAAGAATCACCCTCCAATCCAAACTTTAAGAATTTGAAACTTCAAAAGTCTACAACCGATGCCGAAACTAACCAAACCACGTCCGATTGACCCAAAATTTTGCACACAAGTCATATTCAACACTATGGACCTACTCCAACTTCTGGAATCGGATTTCGACCCTGATATCAAAAATTCCACTACCAGCCAGAAACTCCAAAAAATCGACTTTCGTCATTTCAAGTGTAAATGAGCTACGGACCCCCAAAACACAATCCGGACACGCCCCTAAGCCCAAAATCATCCAACGGAGCTAAAAGAATCGACGAAATTCCATTCCAAAATCGTCTTCATATAGTTCTGACTAGGGTCCAAATTCTAAGATTTAAGCTCTCATTTAGGGACTAAGTGTCCCAAAACACTCTGAAACTCAAAAAGAATCTTCCCGGCAAGTCATAATAGCAGAAAGAGATATGGGGAAAGTAGTTAATGGGGGATCGGGACTCTAACTCTCAAAATTAATAGCTGAGTCATTACACATTATCATAATTCACCATTATTTCACCGTATCAATCCACCCTTATTCAACCTGTTGCGGCGTATAATCTGATCCCACCATGTCGGTACAAATTCACCCTTATTACACCATGTCAATCCACCCTTATTTTACCTGTTGCGGTGTGCAACCCGATCCCACCATATCAGTACCAAGTACTCAATGTGCACAGTCATATCAATCCCACTGTGTCGGTACAAATTCACCCTTATTACACCATATCAATCCACCCTTATTTCACCTATTGCGGCGTGTAACCCGATCCCACCATATCAGTACCAAATACTCAATGTGCACAGTCAAATAAATAATTCGAATAAAAAGAACCTTCACGAACAATAAAAACCAAGCGAAACCAAAAATGAAACCTTGTACAATATGGGAATTCACATCGGTAATACTACACAACAAGTCAAGTCCGGTAAATGACAATTAGAAGGTGCAAGTAAGTCAGTTAAGGCAAGTGGCATCAAATTATAAAAATATGAAAGGATCTAACGTTATTAACAAAAGTAAAAACTGATTAGCAGGTAGCAAATAAGAATGGAAGGAATTTAGAGCATATAACATTTAAGATAGGGAAGGAGACAATTAAGGAAAAATGGAAAATCGGGGAAAATAAGTAATCAGCAGCGTATCAGCACTCGTCACCTATATAGGGCGCAACACATGAAATTCACATAGCACATAGTCATAGGGTTCCTAATTCCCTCAAAACTTGCCTCACTCTGTAGTCAATTCAGAGCTCTACCCGGGCCTTTCCCCTAAAACCCACCTCCAAACCACTCTTATCTAACCACAATTTACTCAATAATATCAAATATTTCTAAAGGAATTAATTACAATGCATAAATTTAGAATTTCCAAATGTTCTCTCAAAAAGTCAAAAATCGATCTCGGGCCCGCTTGGTCAAAACCAGAAATTCGGACGAATCGCCTCTAGGGTTTTCGAGTTTTAAAATTTTGAAAGATTGGCAAAATTCCGTATTTGGTGTGTTTTAATCACTGGGCGTCAGGTATTCATCGCGTTTGTGTGAAACCTGACACGTTGTCGAAGTCACTGCCCAGATAACTTGCGCGATCGCGAGACACTCTACACGTTCGCGTAGGCTTAGACCTTCCCCCTAGCCTTCGCATTCGCGATCCTATTCACGCATTCGCATGGAGAAACAGTCAATTCTCAGCTCATCCCATTTACTACGTGTTCGCGTGGGTGTTGATGCGTTCGCGAAGGGTAGTCCCCCCACTGCTCCGTCTACGTGTCATGTTCCCCGCATCGGGTAAAGTACCTTTCCCCTTGTCACCACTTACCTTTCGGGATCGCGGTTAGATATACACGATCGCATAGAAGCTTACACCAGACACCATCAGGAATGAAAAAAACTAGAAATTTTCTAAGTTCAAAAGGTTCGTAGGCTATCTGAAACTCACCCGAGCCTTCGGGGATCCAAACCAATTATGCACACAAGTCCAAGAACCTCATACGAACTCGCTCGCACGATCAAAACACCAACATAAATCCTAGACTACAAATCGGACACCAATTCAAATAAGATTTTCAAGAAAACTTTAAAACTTCTATTTTAACAACCGGATGCCTGAACCACATCAAACCAACTCCTTTCTCACCAAATTTGACAGACAAGTCATATATATATTAATGGACCTATACCAGGTTCCGGAACCAAAATACGGACCCGATATCAACAAAGTCAAACATCGGTCAAGTCTTTTAAAATTATTAAACCTTTAAACTTTCCATTTTCGACAAAAAGTCAATAACTCGAGCTAGAGACCTCCGAATTTGATTTCGGGCATATGCCCAGGTCCCAAATCACGATACGGACCCACCGGGACCTTCTAAACAGGGACTCGGGTCCGTTTTCTCAAAACGTTGACCAAAATCAACTCAAATTGATTTTTAACGTGAAAATTCATATTTTATCCGTTTTTAACATAAAAGACTTTCGAAAAATACCCGGACTGTGCACGCAAATCGAGAAAGTTTTAAAGTAGCTATTGGAGGCTTCAAAATACAGAATTAGGTTCTAAAACTCTAGATGACCTATCGGGTCATCACAAATTATAACTTAAAAAAATATTCTATCCACTTAAAGACATAAATATTATAAATACATAGATTTCTACCTAGACTATGGACCAAATCCCTCTTACACACTTTCTGACAACGAAAATTATCTTACACACTCAACCTTTTAAAGTGTTTTCATGACACACCACTTTTGTAGTTGACCAGTTTCACAAAACATGTATATATCACGCACCAATAGGGTTTCGACACGTGTCCTTAATGCAAAAAAATACTTAGATTTATAAATCTACCCTCGTCTCCTTCCTTCTTAGGTTTCTGGACGTTTTTTTCGGATTTAACTTCTCTTTTCATTGCTCTTTTTTTTCAATGCCATCCTAATCAATTTCAATTCTTCCAAACATCAGATTTAGCTTTGTGCAAGTGTTATCATCAAGGACCTTGAATACCCACTTTAATTTGAACATGAAATTTCATATTCAAATGTAGTTTCAACTTCAACCTTTGAAGCTTTGCCGAGAATCATCATTACTCCACCCAAATCTCATCCCAGAACACTGATTACAATTCAATTTTCGATCTCACAACACCACTTTTTGTAAAATTAAATTGTTGATTTTAAAAAAATATTAATTTTATTGAAATAGACTTGAGGTGTATTCCATTGTTCCAGTCACAGATAAAATTCAATTTCATACTCGAATTTGTAGTTGGCATCAATGGATAATAATTGGGCGGGTTGAAATTTGAAAACAACTGCTGATTTCAAAAGACTTCAATGATGAGCAGAATGCAAAAATAGTTACAGAGTTCTAGGTTGATGCGAATTTGAGATCTAAACCTTATGTGGATTGTTTGTTGTTTGGAGTTGATTAAGAACTAATCCTTGATCTAAAAAACATTTGAACGGAGTGACTTCAGGAGGAATTCTGAACTTCCATGGTTGAGTTCTTATGACTTCAAAACGAGTTAAAGTTTTAAGTTTTTTTTTATTTGGAGTTCACTCGCCCTTTTTATGTGTATAACACGCGGGTGCCAACTAAGCAAAATGGTGTTTCATAGACATACTTTTGAAAAGTTGAGTGTGTAAGATAATTTTTGCCGTCAAAAAGTATGTAACAAGGATTTGGTCTATAGTACAAGTGGTAACTTATGTATTTTTCCTAGTTTAATTTCAAAAATTTTACAAGTTTTAAAAAATCTCATCCGAAAACTTATATAGTGAAGGATTCTCCACGGCGCAATAGTTCTTCCATCTCAACATCGCATGTTATTGGGATAATGTCACGACCCAAAATCCGGCTAGCCGTGATGGCACCTATCCCAACCCGCTAGGTAAGCCAATTAACAATTATCCAATTACAATGAAATTTAATAAGACAATTAAGTAAGAGAAAATATCTGAATCTTAGATATTCCACAAGGACTGGTAGTACAAATCATGAACATCTAAGATTTAGAATTTATAAAGCTGGTATGAAATAAAGTACGTCGTCTTTTTGAAATATACATGAACAAATCTTTCATAAGTCTAGAGCTACCATGAGCAAGAGGGAGCTATAACCGGAACACAGGTACATCTTCAAATCCAGCTCCCGTCGAACACAGCAACATCAGCATCCAACACCTGCACGAAAGATGCAGAAGTGTAGTATGAGTACAACCGACCTCATGTACGCAATAAGTAACAAACATAACCTTAGGTTGAAAGTAGTGACGAGCTGGGATAATGGTCGGAGTCCAACACCAGTAGCCAATAATAGTTCATAACGTAATAGCAGTGCTAAAATAAGTAAATCAGAGATTAAATACTCAGTTCATTCACGGTTTCGAAAAATAGGCATGTTTTTCAAATATCTCATTGAAAACCCAATCTTTTTATCGAAATCACCAAAAATATGAGCCGGTTTGTAAAACTGCAATTTTTTCCAAAAGCTTTCAATAGGTAAATGTTTCATTTTCAAATGGCATGAGGAAAATACATATGTATGCCTACATGTCAATGTATGCATGCCAACTGTAGTACCATGCAGTGATAAAATCATATACATACTCTCAATGCATCAATGCACTCAGTCCTCCCAATCACTCAATCCTTACAATGACTCAGTCCTCACATCCACTCAGTCCTCACGGTCACTCAGTCCTCCCAATCACTCGGCACTCACATCCGGCACTCGGTACTCGCACTCAGTAGGTACATGCACTCACTGGGGGTGTGTACAGCTCGGGAGGGACTCCTTCAACCCAAGTGTTATAATCAGCCAATCATGGTGTAAATCAATAACATCTGCTACGGCATGCAGCCCGCCCCATCATAAATTAATATCTTCACAATCAGGCCCTCGGCCTCACTCGGTCATCAATCTCTCCAGTCTCTAGGGATTACAATATCATGAAATCATCCCAACAATAATGATGTGATGTATCCATAAATGGTAACAGAGACTGAAATATGATATGCATATGACTAAGTATGTAATTGCAATGTAAGTAGATAACTCAATAGCAGAAATGACCTCAGTGGGTCCCAATAGAATAAACATGTAGCCTAGACATGGTTTCTAACATGGATCACAGCCCAAGTGCTCTAACACATAGAGTACAATAACCTATTTAGATAAGATAGCTACACCATTCCATGAAATCGACTAAATCACAATTACTACGGTGCACGCCCACATGCCTGTCACCTAGCATGTGCGTCACCTCAACACCAATCATATAACACTCAATTTGGGATTTCATATCCTCATCACCAAGTTTAGAAGCGTTACTTACCTCGAACAAGCCAAATCCAATACCGAGCAAGCATAGCGATGCTCCAAAAAATCCCATCTCGCGCGCACTGACCTTCGAACGGCCCAAACTAGCCAAAAGCAACTCAAATACATCAATTAATGGCTAAGAAAACAATTCCAAATGATAAAGGTCAAATCCTTAATCAAAATCCAAAACCTGCCAAAAGTCGTACCTGGGCCCATACCTCAGAACCCGACAAAACTTATAAAATCTGACAACTCATTCGATTACGAGTCCAACCATACTAGTTTCACTCAAATCCTACTCCAAATTGATGTTCAAAACTTGAAAATTCGCTTTATGACGTTTTAGACAA
>ML388115.1:0-64302 GCA_005239525.1 Nicotiana knightiana | reverse complement strand
CCCCCCCCTCAATTTCTCCTTAAAATTCATCAACCAATGGCCAAAAATGAAGATAGATTAATGAAATAAAATCAAAACCAAGTGTAGAACACTTACCGCAATGCTTGTGATAAAAATTGCTTCAAAATTCACCTCAATCCGAGTCCCACATCTCAAAATATGATAAATGAACCATGATCTCAATTTTTATAGCTTGTGCCTACTAGTGTTCGCATCTGTAAAGAAAATAGCCGCTTCTTCGGGTCTTCTGTGACAACATCACACTTGTGCGACCACGACTAACTAGATGAACCCTCGCACCAGCGGAACAATTTTCGCTTCTGCGACATCACATGTGTGAGCTCCTCTTCGCTCCTGCGCAAGACTCCGCTTCTGCGCCCAATGATTCGCTTCTGTGCACACACAGGTGCACCTCTTCTTCCGCATCTGCCATGATACCCAGCCAAGCTTGTTTGCACTCCTGTAACCAATTGTCCGCATCTACGTCCATTTCTTCTGTAGATACGGAAGCACCACAACCAGCATACCTTCAGCAATGCAATATGAAATGAAAATGATCAGAACCTCGTCTGAAACTCACCCTTTCCACTCGGGACCCCGTCCAAATATACCGACAAGTCGCATAACATAAGATGGACCTACTCAAGGCCTCAAATCACACATAACAATATCGAAATGACAAATTTCACCTCTATTCGATCTTGAATGAAGTTTGAATTTTCAACTTCCAAAACTCGCGTCGAAACATATCAAATCAACTCGGAATGAACCCAAATTGCGCACACAAATCCAAAATGACATAACAAATCTATTCAAATTCCCGTAATCACAATCCGAATCCGATATCATCAAAGTCAAATCTCGGTCAAACTTATGAACTTTACAAACCTTCAAATTTCCAATTTTCACCAATCAGTGCTGAATCCTTCTAGGAACATCCAAATACAAATTCGGGCATATGCCCGAGTCTAAAATCACCATCCAGACCTAACGGAACCGTCAAAACTCCATTCTGAGGTTAAATTAACAAAAGTCAAACTTGGTCAACTCTTCCAACTTTAAATCTTCAATCACGATAACCTGAAAACCAAAACTGAATATTCACACAAGTCATAATACATCATATAGAGCTACTCATGCCCTCAAACTACCGAGAAAAATGTAAATGCTCAAAACGACCGATCGGGACGTTACACATAACAATCGGTTCACCATGTGTTAGTCCAACCCGATCCTCTCGTACTAGGGTTGGCTCCTTGTGGTTCTCTCTTTAATATCAATTGATCCCTTTATCACTAATGATAGATAGAAATTGAACTGTGTTGTGACGTTCTAAGGCCAACTCCCTTTAAAGTTTGTATCAAACAAACTATATTAGACAAATTGAAATTGAGGAATTATATATTATTTGAGGAAAAAGTAGCCGATCTCGGAATTAAAGGCCAAAATTTCCTTCAGCTTTTAAGAATGAAATTT
This sequence comes from Nicotiana knightiana, assembly GCA_005239525.1. Taxonomy (NCBI): domain Eukaryota; kingdom Viridiplantae; phylum Streptophyta; class Magnoliopsida; order Solanales; family Solanaceae; genus Nicotiana; species Nicotiana knightiana. The sequence continues at coordinate 62,826 of ML388115.1, read as the reverse complement.
TAAACTATTAGCTAGAAAGAGTAAAATTATTCTATGTAACTCTTTAAATAATACTAATACGAATATTTTGATACTACTAGTAATAAATTATATATTTTATAATATATGGATAAGGTTCTTTCATTCTTAATTAAAGTTTCAAATTTAATATGGACAAAAATTCTGTTAGAAAATATTTCTCTTTTAATGGGCCTTAAACAACGCTACTCGAATTAGATCGGGTATTAATATAAGTGAGAAGGACACAAGTACCCATGTGGAGTAAAATAATGAATGTGCGTGCCCTTTTTTCGAAATTACCCGTGTTGCCCCCAAAAATCCAAAGGAAAAGCTGGAAGATTTGACATCGGACACTCCTAGGCATGTCCTTAAGCATCGTAATTTTACCGAGAACCTATTTGAAATGGCTTATTTTAATTGTTTTAAAACTAAAATAGCTTTTAAGTCATTTTGTAATGTTTGGATAAAGTAAAAAACTACTTTTAAGCACTTATTTTTTGAGCTAAAATGACAAAAATAAGCGAAAAATCAAAAGCTAGAATTCCTAACTTATGAATTTTGGCTTAAAAGTCACTTACAACAAGCCCATCCAAACGGTATCTAAGAGTAGTTCTTTAAAGGGGAATTGACAATAAAAATTACGCGGGGCACCCTATTTGGTCGCCCCCATTTAACCTATACCCATTTTTTTTAAAACATTTAACTTGTACCCACTTTTTAAATAACTTTAGCCCCTTTTTCCTCGCTGAGCTGAAGTTTGCCAGTTAAGCTGAAGTTCGCCAGTTACAAAGACACAACATCAGCTCTAGAACTGAAGTTCCCCAGTTACAAAGACAAAACTTCAGCTCTAGAGCTAAAGTTCACGAGTTACAAAAAAAAAAACTTCAGCTCTAGAGCTGAAATTCCCAAGTTACAAAGACAAAAACTTCAGCTCTAGAGCTGAAGTCCGCGAGTTACAAACAAAAACTTCAGCTCTAGAGCTGAAGTTCCCCAGTTACAAAGATAAAAACTTCAGCTCTAGAGCTGAAGTTCCCCAGTTACAAAGATAAAAACTTCAGCTCTAGAGCTGAAGCTCCCCAGTTATAAAGACAAAAACATCAGCTCTAGAGCTGAAGTTCCCGAGTTACAAAATAAAAACTTCAGCTCTAGAGATGAAGTTCCCCAGTTACAAAGACAAAAACTTCAGTTCTAGAGCTGAAATTCCCCAGTTACAAAGACAAAAACTTGCTGAAGTTCCCCTGTTACAAAGAGAAAAACTTCAGCTCTAGAGCTGAAGTTCCCCAGTTACAAAGACAAAAATTACAGCTCTAGAGCTGAAGTTCCCCAGTTACAAAGACAAAAACTTCAGCACTAGAGCTGTAGTTCGCAAGCTACTTCAGGCCCGTCTACTAGAATGCTGAAGTTTTGCGTGATTACCTTTGCTGCTTCAGCCCCGTATGCATGAAGTTATGTGAAAAAGCGGGTACACTTGCAACTTTTTTTACAAAGCGGGTATAAGTTAAAACGTGACACAAAAAGCGGGTACAGATGCAAATGCCCCGAATTGACACCATATAACAATGCATTATATAATTGGCATTTGTTTGCCTTTAATTTAATTTGGCAGTAGAAGCACTAAAACTTTGGCATTGTATAGCCAAATTTAAAAAAACCTACTTCCTCTTTATTTCCTCTTTATATCCCTCCCCCTATCTATAACATACGTATTTTTTTCTTTTCCCTCTCACTTTCTCTCATTATATTTATTCTTCTATATATCCTTTTTCTCTCTCATGGTTTAACAAAAATTATTGCAAATTATGCAACCAATTAGTGGGATGAAAAAAATAAGGTTGATCTCATCAGAGAAAACTAGAAGCAAAAACTAAGAGAAAAAATATTAAAAAATAAAGATCAATTTTTTTTCTTCTCTCTTTTTTAGGGATTGAACGAGTGTGTATGATTGAAATTAATTGAAAACACCTAGACGAGGCTATATACAAAATTTGAGCAAGATTAGAAGTGATTTAGACTGGTTTCAGGTAAAAAAATCAGAACTAAAATCCAACTACGACATATGTATATCACGTTATATATCGTGTACATTAGTGTATATCACACACAAATATTTATGGACGCTTGTGTATATCACATTTTATATCGGGTTCATTCCAGGGCGTTCTACTACAGAAGCCATCCACCTTGTTAGGAGATTGATGGAGCAGTATAGGGAGAGGACGAAGGACTTGCATATAGTGTTCATCGACTTAGAAAAGGCCTACGATAAAGTTTCGAGGAAAGTTCTGTGGAGGTGTTTGGAGGCTAAAGGTGTACCAGTTGCCTACGTTAGAGTGATTAAGGACATGTATGATGGATCAAAGACCAGAGTGAGGAGGTGGGTGGAGACTCAGACCATTTTCCGATTATGATGGGGTTCCATCAGGTGTCGGCACTCAGCCCTTTTTTGTTTGCCCTGGCAATGGACGTACTGATGCGCCACATCCAAGGGGAGGTGCCGTGGTGCATGCTATTTGCAGATGATATTGTATTGATTGACGAGACGCGAGGTGATGTGAACGCGTTGTTAGAGGTATGGAGGCAGACCCTGGAGTCTAAAGGTTTCAAGTTGAGCAGGACCAAGACAGATTACTTGGAGTGTAAGTTCAGTGGTGAGACTCAAGGGGGGGAAGAGGAAGTGAGGCTAGACTCCCAGTTCATCCCTATGCAAGGAAGTTTTAAGTATCTTGGGTCTATTAATCAGCAGGATGGGGAGATTTATGAATATGTCACACATCGTATTGGGGCGGGGATGGATGAAATGGAGACTCGCTTCTGGTGTTTTGTGTAAAAAGAAGGTGCCACCAAAACTTAAGGGTATGTTCTACAAAATGGTGGTCAGCGCGACGATGTTGTATGGGGCTGAGTGTTGGCTAGTTAAGATCGCTCATGTCCAGAAGATGAAGGTAGCAGAGATGAGGATGTTGAGATAGACGTGCAGACACACCATATTAGATAGGATTAGAAATAAGCTTATTCGTGACAATGTGGGTGTGGCTCTTATTGAGGACAAGCTACGGGAAGCGCGGCTTAGGTGGTTTGGTCAGGTGAGACAGAGGAGAAAAGACGCCCCGGTGAGGAGGTGTGAGAGGTTGACATTGGAGGGCCTATGGAGAGGTATAGGTAGGCCGAAGAAGAGGTGGCGAGAGGTGATTATGCAGATATGGCACAACTTCAGTTGACCGAGGACATGACCCTTGATAGGAAGATATGAAGGTCGAGTATTAGGGTAGTAAAGTAGATAGTCTAGAGTGTTCATAACAGTATTATTGACACGCAGTCTCGCTTTATGTTCGTAGTAGGTTTTTATGACTAATCGTTTTTTCTTTCCTTGTTGATCACTTTACTATCTTGTTGTTTTTATTCTTCTTTTATATGACTTTTTGGTGTCCCTTCTTGTCGTTATTTTCATTAATGTGGTGCTTATACTTTCCTGAGCCGAGGGTCTATTGGAAACAATCTCTCTATCCTCAATAGGTAGGGGTAAGGTCTGCGTACACACTACTCTCTTAGACCCTACTGGTGTGAGATAATACTGGGTATGTTATTATTGTTGTTGTTGTTGTTGTTGTATTGTCGTTTTACAGAACCTTCAAGATTGACAAGACCACTTGTTATATTCCATAAAGTACTATTCCCTCCGTCTCATATTAACAGTCGTGGTTACTAAAAATAATTATCTCAAATTATTTGTCAATTTAAGAAGTTCAAGACAAAAGTGATTTTTTTTCCTTTTTCACCCTTAGTAATAATTGTTCTTGAAGATGGAAATAACACATAAATAGGATAAATATTCAATGAAAAGCGATTATATCTTAAGACATAAATAAGGATAGAATAGTCCAATCCATTTCCTAATTAATATTTCTTAAAGGGTGTGTAAAAGAAAAACAAGGTACATAATATAAGATAGAGGGAGTAATAAACTTTATTTTATCATGTCTTTATTACATTATCATGAAGAAACGGTTAAAGAAGCATTTGTCACGAATTTTCTCTTTGTTGAAATATTTGACCAATTTAACATTTCTTATCCTAAATAGAAAAATAATATTTTTATAGAATTTTAAACAATCTTTAATTGAGTTATTGAAGTAGAATTATATTTTACAAAAAAAAAGTATTTAAGAGTTGAGTGTGAATGGATAAAAATATTACTTGAAAAATATGTCCAAATGTAAAATATTTTCAAGAAAATTGCTTATTTATTTTTATTGGTGAAAAATTATTGTAGATAATTAACATTGGAAACTTATAAGGTTAAATGATGTGTATAATTGGCAAATTTTTTATTTCTTCTTTTTACCGCATTTTAAAGTTATAGTAGCCTTGTTGACGATAAAATAAGTAAAAATTGCACGGGGCACCCTATTTGGTCGCCTCCATTTAATCTATACCCATCTTTTTTAAAACTTTTCACTTGTACACATTTTTTAAGTAACTTCATCCCCTTTACCTCGTTGAGCTGAAGTTCGCCAGTTACAAACAAAAACTCCAGCTCTAGAGCTGAAGTTCGCCAGTTACAAAGACAAAACTTCAGCTCTAGAGTTGAAGTTCCCAAGTTACAAAGACAAAAACTTCAGCTCTAGAGTTGAAGTTCCCCGGTTATAAAGACAAAAACATCAGCTCTAGAGCTGAAGTTCGCGAGTTACAAAACAAAAACTTCAGCTCTAGAGCTGATGTTCCCCATTTACAAAGACAAAAAATTTAGCTCTAGAGCTGAAGTTCCCCAGTTATAAAGACAAAAACTTCAGCTCTAGAGCTGAAGTTCGCTATTTACAAAAGAAAAACTTCAGCTCTAGAGCAGAATTTCGCGAGTTACAAAACAAAAACTTCAGCTCTAGAGCTGAAGTTCCCCAGTTACAAAGACAAAAACTTCAGCTCTAGAGCTGAAGTTCGCAAGCTACTCCAGCCCCGTACTAGAATGCTGAAGTTTTGCGTGATTGCCTTTGCTACTTCAGCCCCGTATGCTAAAGTTATGCGAAAAAGCAGGTACACTTGTAATTTTTTTACAAAGCAGGTATAAGTTAAAACGCGACATAAAAAGCGGGTACAGATGCAAATGCCCCATAAAATAAACATGCATGATCTGATGAAAATGCTTTTGCATGATACCCTTCAGTATATAATTTATTTAGGTTTTAATATATATTTAATATAGCAGTATACGTTTAATATTGAAAATAATTTGTCATAATTAAATATTAATAGACTAATTTAGTATATTGGTATACCTTTGAGTTAGGTTTATACTAAAAAATAACATACTATTCGGTATACTAGTATACTGTTGAATCATGGTATTCTCATACTTTAGTATACTACACATTAGTATATTATAATTATTGTAAATCATAGTATTCTCATATTTTTGGTATACTACACATGGTATGCAATGATTTGTGTTAAATCATGGTATACTTTGTTTGAGTATATTAAGTGATATACATAATATATACTAATCTTCCAACGAGGGTCAGGGAGTAAATTGCAAGAGCTCCAGTCCTGGCCAGTTACTAACCTCTACAGTAAACCTTAAACCACGATACTCCTCACAACCCTTTAATAGCCACCTGCCTAAACGGGTTTACAAGCATCACCGGTTAGGTTGGCCTAACCAAGGTTTACTGTCAAAATTAGCAACTGCCTGGTCTATATAGTTCTTAACCTATAACCTCATTGGGGTGACACAATAGGATTTTTAATAACAAAACATGCTTTGTAATTAACCTTCGAATACTAAGTCTAGCACTTACCTATTTAGCCTATCATTTAGGCTAACAATACTTTAAAAAATAAAGAAGAAAGGAGAAGAACAGTAACAGAGACCTTCGAGCTTGGGGCCAAGTGACCTCTGTTTCTTATTATAAACAAATTGAAAGTATTAAAGAGGGGTTCATTACATGAGTAGAGAGAAGTTAGTGAGATGGGAGGGCATTGCCTAATGCCGCCTTCTCTAAAAACCCAAATGATCCTTATATAATGGATCGGTCTACAAACAAATAAAACTAAAAAGAATGGCCGACAAAATAATTACAATAATGGCCGAAAAAAAGAAATTCTACATTATTACAAACAGACAAACTACTTTATAAAAGTAGATTCCCTTCAATAATGGAGTGGCCCGTTACTTTTATGACATTACAAACGAACAAACTACTTTATAAAAGTAGATTCCCTTTAATTATGGAGGGGTCTGTTACTTTATGATATTTGTCTTTATTACCCCAATAATTCATCCTATGGGGCCTTCGTGTCTATTCATGCTTTTCCTTTTCCGTTGTTGTCTTTAACAGAAGATTCTTCTGTTGCTTCCTTCAATTTTTCAAGGAAGTCCTCTATTTCATCAATATTTACCTATGTGTCCGAGGGACTTTGTGTTTCTCCTGCTGCACAGGTTTCTCCATCTGAAGTATTTCCTATGGAGGTCATAGAGATATCATCTCCAATTTTTGTTTCAAAATTTCTTGCAAGATCTTTCTTTATTTCCTCTAAATATGAAGCGAGTATTTCTTGCTTGGATATAGCTTCTTTCTTCATTTGAAGCTTTCTGGTAATTTGTTGGAAGGGGGTCATTTCTCCTTCACCAGTATTGGCTTTCTCTCATAGAGATCAATTTTTTCTTGGATTTGCTGAATTAATTCTTCACCAAATAATTGTCCTTGCTGGGTCGTCTGGACTAATTTATGCCAGAATTTATTATAAACAATTATTTGAAGGCAAGGAATTCCTTCACTAGTATGACTAGTTTCCACATCCCATTTCATTATCCATGGAATGAAAAATTCAATGAAATAAATACATGGCTGCAATGCCATTATAAAAGATATTATCTTTTTGGAGGGAGGTAATCTTGGGAGATATTTCTACCCATTAAGCATCTAAACTCTTGAATAAAGGAGGAAGTATTTCCAATGATGGACCATATAATTTTCACCATTTGAAGAACCAATTTGGAATTTGCTGGTTGTTCATATTAGAACACAGTTTGATAAGCCATGAGTGTCTCCTATTAGGATTCTCATAAAGAAACATTTTATTAAAACTTTCAACATAGTCCCAATAATTAAATTTAACTGAGACTTTCTGGTCAGGATGATCATATTCTCGATCCTTGAGGGTACTAATACCATATTCATCTGAAAGTATTACCTTCTTGATAATGATTTTTGAAAAACTATAAGTTTTTCTTGTATTTGCAGGATAAAAGTGCTGAATCTCAGCTGATCCTGTTTTTGAGAGTATAATCTCATAGTGCATCCTGTATTTATAAGCAGGAGTAGCGTATGACGCTGTATCAAAAAACCTGGCCATTAATTGCCATGGGTTATCCTTCCATTTTAGGTCGGATTGTTCCAAAAGAATTATTAACTCTTTTGTACCCTTTTGGTTATAAACCTCAAGGTTTTCGTTACTGTCCTCTGATATAACTGAGGAGTAGGTTGGCACATTGGATGATGAACCTTCATTTTTCTTGGATTGTATATAATCCATAAATTCCTTGTAGAACGGATGATCGGTATTACCTCCTCCTATGTTAGCAACAATTAGCTTTTGGTTTCACATTTGAGCGAGAATATTATTCTCTCTACTATTAGTAGATGCTCTTCCTATTCCTCGTTGCCGAGGAGGTCTGTATGTAGGCCTCATTATCTGAAAAAGTCAAAAGAGAACTATTAGTTAAAATATTCTCTTGTAAGAAAATCAGGAAGGGTATTATCAGACCCATTTTTGTATAATATTTCGAAATCAAAAGAGGCTAATAAAGCTTGCCACTTTGCAAACATTTGTTTGGAAAACATCATGTTTAAAATCTTTATTAAAGATAAACTTTGCAGCTTGACAATAAGTTTTTATCAATAACTTCTAATATGGAAGGAAAACATCATTCATAATTTTTTGAAATTCTGAAGGAGCATTTTTTAAACCAAAAGGCATAACATTCCATTCATATTAGCCAATTGGAACGTTGAAAGCAGTTTTAATCTATCTAATTCAGATATCTGAATCTGCCAATAACCCAATTTTAAATCAAATTTTAGAAATATGATGGCATCATGTAAACTATCAAAAAGGGCTAATAAAGCTTGCCACCTTGCAAACATTTGTTTGGAAACATCATGTTTAAAATCTTTATTAAAGATAAAATTTGCAGCTTGACAATCAGTTTTTATCAAAAACTTCTAATTGTATAAATCAGTTTGGAATTTCATAACACATTTAACTATAGCAAGAATTTCTTTAGCTACAGTTGCATAATTTCTCTGCAATTCATTCCATTTTCCAGAATAAAATTGAACAAGATATTCTTGTTTATCTAATGGAGAACATTGTTTCAATATTCCCCCATAACCAATATCAGAGGCATCGGTTTTCACAACCTTTGACCAAGTGTGATTAGCTAAAGTTAAGCATGGAAGGTTATGAACCTTTTCTTAATCCTTTTGACTGATGCAGTATGACTGTCAGTCCAAGCTTTGGGATTCTTCATTAATCTATCATAAAGAAGAGTTGCATCCTTAGCCAGATCCTTTATAAAAGAAGAAATATAATTCAAGCTTCCTAAAAACCTTTGAAGCTGGGTTTTATCAGTAATAATATCAGGAAATTTAGAAGCGAATTCAATGCTTCTATTAATGGGAATGATTCTTCCCTTTTCTATATTATGACCTAGAAAACTGACATTGTTTTGGAAAATCAACATTTTTGGTTTAGATATTACTAAACCGTTTTGGAAAATAATTTTCTTAAATAAATATAAATTTTTAAAATGAGATTCTATATTTTTTGAAAATACTAGAATATCATCAATATTAAAAATTATGAAATCTGTATAGGGAAGAAAAATATAATTCATAATTTTTTGAAATTCTGAAGGAGCATTTTTTAAACCAAAAGGCATAACATTCCATTCATATTGGCCCATTGGAACATTGAAAGCAGTTTTATATCTATCTAATTCAGATATCTGAATCTGACAATAACCCAATTTTAAATCAAATTTTGAAAATATGATGGAATCATGTAATCTATCTAATAAATCCTTCTTATTAGGGATTGGAAACCTGAACCATTTCAACACCTTATTAATGGGTTTGTAGTTGATAACTAGTCTGGGAACTCCCCGCTCCTGTTCAACATACTTATTGACATAAAAAGCAGTGCAAGACCATTTAGACTTTGAGGGTCTTATTAAACCCCTTTGTTGTAAAGAATCAATTTCCTTTTTGCATAACTCTTAAATAAGTAGAGTTCATTTGACAAGGTCGAGCCTTGGTAGGGATTTTATCCTCAGAAACGTCTTCCTCCTAAGGAAGATTTATGATATGCTTTTTCCTGCTCCAAAATTGATTCAGACGGTCACCACAAATAGAAGCAGAAAACTGGTTTTTGAGAAAATTTATTTTTTCTACTAATTTAGGATTTTTTAAATCCTGGTCAACAATAATAGAACTAATTTCATTTTTCAAAAATGCAATTTGGTTAATTTTTGAAGTAATTTTATCATAAATAATTCCATTCAAAAATCTCTGAACAGGTTCAGTTATAAACTCAAAAGTGATATTTTTGCTATTATAAGTACCAGTAAAACCTTTCTTAATGAATATCATTAGGAAGAAGACTACTGTTAAAAATAATAGAAAACAAGAATATGAATTGCCTCAGCAATTAAATCTACTTAATAAGTGGACTATACCTTTAGTCAAACGTAAGGTAATATACCAGTTAGGTACCTTTGAAAAGATTGGTTTAAAACAAGTACNAGCTCTCAGAGATGGCAGAAATCAAAACTGGAAAAAGTCGCTTATAGGGACTGTGCAAACCAGTTTGGCTTATGGCCCTGTTTATTTCAATGTTTATCCTAATTTGCAGATTTCTCTTAACCTTTGAGAATTCTTTAAATGCTTTAATACTTAGCATTAAATTACATGGTTATGATTATTTACCTGGTACAGAAGTTATATGCATCTGTTATAGGATTTATTTCAAACCGTTATATACTTTGAATCCTATGTGCAAAATTATGGATTTCAAAAATGAAACTATACTTATAGAAACCAACTTTGGGAAATCCAAAGTAACTACCAGAAGACCTATCAAATGGGATGAAATTGATTTTCCTAAAGAATGGGTCATAGAGGAAGCAGTTGCACCTCGGAATACTGGTAATACTGAGGTTACAGAAATAGAACAAACCTCATACGGTACTATTAAAATTAGGTTCAATGAACCCATTCAAACTGATAATATCAGTTTGTCATCTAGATTAACTAGATCAAACTCTTCTTAGATTTCTCCAATTGATTATGTGGTGGACTTTCCTTCAAGAGCTTCCACATCTCAGATTAGAGACAATAATAGAGTTAATAATATTAGCATTAGCAGTGATAATATTGTCAAGATTGATTCAGATCTTGAACATACTGCATCCGAAATGGATTTTTCAAATGGTGTTAATAATGATTGAAAACCAAATAGATTTAGTCCGGGTTCCCCGACAAGAAAAATGATTTTAGAAGAATTTTTAAAACCTAGATGGGCTGTTTTCAGAAAATGGTTTCATGAAAACATGACAAGTGAATTAATTCAATATTTTAGACATGATTTTTGTGAGGATATTAGCAAGAAAAATAAAATTATTGCTTTTGTTCCATGGTTTATGTCTAGACATGTTTATAACTATATTTCTGTGTTAGAAAGAGATTATATGCTCACTAATGGTAATATTGTTAATTCTGTTTTTCCACCCCAGCAATCCTTTCATATAGGGGAAAAGGACAAAATTTTTTGTTGCACGACTTTTTCAAAAATATTTAAAAATGGTGTTGCTGCTATAACAACAAAAAATTTGAATACCATGCTCACCCAGAATAACAATGCTAATATGTATGTTAGTATCTTGGGAGAACATGTTATAAAGGTTCACGAGAAATTGGACAAGCTAATAGCTGAAGTCCAAAAAATTCAACAGAAGGATGTTAAAGGTAAAGAGCAAATCGCTACTACAAGTATCCAACCACCTCCGTAAGTGAAAGACTTTAAATTAAAAGGTCTTGATGACTTGGAAGAACTTCTTAATAAGAAGTTTGGCGAATTTAAGGCTAGCCCCTTAACATTAGAGCATAAACCTGATAAAGGTAAGGGCTACAGGTGAAGATGATATTAATAAAATCTCTGAAAAATATGCTCGCAAACCTTACCAAAAAATATTTTATTATCCTAGACCAACCCCTCAAGATGTCCTAATAGAAGAACATGACAATGACCACTACCATCAAGGATATAGTGGGTCAGATATCTATGAGTGGAATATAGATGGTCTTGCTGAAAGACAAATCTATACTACAGTACATAGAATGCTTATGTACAACACTATCTGCAAGGTTAATAAGAATTCAGATAGGGCAATTACAGAAATGATTATTGCCGGTTTTACTGGTCAGCTTAAAGGATGGTGGGATAATTATCTTACCCATGACCAAAGGCAACAAATAATGAATGCCACCAAAACTGAAGAAGATAAGACTGTCCAGAATTCAGTCTATTCTTTAGTCATGAATCATAGAACACTTTTCTAGAAGATGGTCTGATAATAGTGAGACCATTAGGACAATGCTCCAAAATCTGAGGTGTAAAACCCTTACATCTTTCAGATAGTATAAAGATATTTTCTTATCCAGAGTGATGGAATTAACAGAGAGTAATAGCACTCATTGGAAGTCCAAATTCATAGATGGACTCCCTCCTTTATTTGCTGAAATGATTCGAAAGGTCCTTATAGGTACAGGGATGAGTATAAATTATGAGGCTTACTCATACGGTAAGCTCTTTAGTGTATGCACTCAGGAAGGTTTTGCCCTATGTAATGAAATCAAGCTAAACCAACAAATTAAGAAACATCGTCTCACTGAGAGACAACAATTAGGCGAATTCTGTGAACAATTTGCCATTGACATTCCGTCCAATAGAAAGAAATCCCATAAGAAAAAGGATTTCAAAAGGAGAAAGGGTTCGCCGGAGAAACGGCATGAAAAGACCCAAAGAAGAAAGGCTTTTCATAAAGCCAGAAAGGGTTTTGTTAAATCAAAAAACCCCTAGGCCTGTTAAAAATGCGGAAGGATAGGCCATTATGAAAAAGATTGCAAAATCAAGGACAAAATCAAAGAACTTGATTTAGATGATAATATCAAAGATTCTCTTTGTAAAATTCTCCTAAATTCTTCTCCGGAGAATTCTGACAATGAGTCATCTACTAGTGAGGATTTACGAGTCCTTCAAGAGGAATATTATATTTCATCCTCTGAAGATGAGCAAGAGTTCTATGAAGAAGGACAATGCTCAAATCAGTGTTGTAATATTGATAACAATCTTTTAGATATCTACTCGCACTTTGCAGATTTAAAAATAAATGTCTTGACTAATGATAGCATTATTGAGCTATTAAGGGTTATTAAATACCCGTAATTAAGGTCCCAGTTAATTGACAAACTTTCTACAAATTATGAAGTAGGAACAGAGGTGGAAGGCATTCCTTCCCAGAAAGGACCTTACACCATGTCAGAGATCAGAAATCTGGTCAAAGGGAAGTCCCAGCCTGATAGGTTGGCTACTGTCCAAGATTTAAGCACTGAGATAAATTATCTCAAGAAAGAAATCTCGGAATTAAAGGCGTCAAACGTAGCCTTAGATGAAAGAATTTTCAAAATAGAAAATTCTGAGAAAGATATCAGTGTCAAGAATAATAATACTGTTGCATGTTCTTCAGAAAATAATACTGCCCATACTTTATTAGCAGCCATAGATTTTTCTGAAGAAGAATTTCTGGAAAAACTCCAATATTTTATCACCCAAAAGTTTTTAATAAAAATAACTCTTTTAATCGACTACAATTTCAAAAAAGAGTTTATTGCTTTATTTGATAGTGGAGCAAATTTAAATTGTGTAAAAGAAGGAATAATACCTTCCAGATATTTTCATAAAACCACTCATCGTCTGAAAAATGCTAGTGGTGGTTCATTGGGTATCTCATATAAATTACCCAAGGCTTATATTTGCCAATAGGATATATGTATTCCGAAAAGTTTCGTTTCGGTAAAAGATATCGACAGGGATGTAATACTCGGTGTCCCATTTTTTATTAAATTAATGCCTTTTTTGTACTGGGATACAAAAGGTTTTACTGGCACTTATAATAGCAAAAATATCACTTTTGAGTTTATAACTGAACCTGTTCAGAGATTTTTGAATGGGATTATTTCTGATAAAATTACTTCAAAAATAAACCAAATTGCATTTTTGAAAAATGAAATTAGTTCTATTACTGTTGACCAGGATTTAAAAAATCCTAAATTAGTAGAAAAAATAAATTTTCTCAAAAACCAGTTTTCTGCTTCTATTTGTGGTGACCATCCGAATCAATTTTGGAGCAGGAAAAAGCATATCATAAATCTTCCTTATGAGGAAGACTTTTCTGAGGATAAAATCCCTACCAAGGCTCGACCTTGTCAGATGAACTCTACTTATTTAGAGTTATGCAAAAAGGAAATTGATTCCTTACAACAAAGGGGTTTAATAAGACCCTCAAAGTCTAAATGGTCTTGCACTGCTTTTTATGTCAATAAGCATGCTGAACAGGAGCGGGGAGTTCCCAGACTAGTTATCAACTACAAACCCCTTAATAAGGTGTTGAAATGGTTCAGGTATCCAATCCCTAATAAGAAGGATTTATTAGATAGATTACATGATGCCATCATATTTTCAAAATTTGATTTAAAATCGGGTTATTGACAGACTCAGATATCTGAATTAGATAGATATAAAATTGCTTTCAATGTTCCAATGGGCCAATATGAATGGAATGTTATGCCTTTGGGTTTAAAAAATGCTCCTTCAGAATTTCAAAAAATTATGAATGATATTTCCCTTCCCTATACGGATTTCATAATTGTTTATATTGATGATATTCTAGTATTTTCAAAAAATATAGAATCTCATTTTAAACATTTGGATTTATTTAAGAAAATTATTTTCCAAAACGGTTTAGTAATATCCAAACTAAAAATGTTGATTTTCCAAAACAATGTCAGATTTCTAAGTCATAATATAGAAAAGGGAAGAATCATTCCCATCAATAGAAGCATTTAATTCGATTCTAAATTTCCTGATATTATTACTGATAAAACCCAGCTTCAAAGGTTTTTAGGAAGGTTGAATTATATTTCTCCTTTTATAAAGGATCTGGCTAAGGATACAACTCTTCTTTATGATATATTAAAGAAGAATCCTAAATCTTGGACTGACAGTCATACTGCATCAGTCAAAAGGATTAAGCAAAAGGTTCATAACCTTCCATGCTTAACTTTAGCTAATCCCCCTTGGGCAAAGGTTGTGGAAATCGATGCCTCTGATATTGGTTATGGAGGAATATTGAAACAATGTTCTCCATTAGATAAACAAGAATATCTTGCTCAATTTTATTCTGGAAAATGGATGAATCCCAGAGAAATTATGCAACTGTAGCTAAAGAAATTCTTGCTATAGTTAAATGTGTTATGAAATTCCAAACTGATTTATACAATCAGAAGTTTTTGATAAAAACTAATTGTCAAGCTGCAACGTTTATCTTTAATAAAGATTTTAGACATGATGTTTCCAAACAAATGTTTGCAAGGTTGCAAGCTTTATTAGCCCCTTTTGATTTCGAAATATCATACAAAAAAGGATCTGATAATACCCTTCCTGATTTTCTTACAAGAGAATATTTGAACTAATAGTTCTCTTTTGACTTTTTCAGATAATGAGGCCTACATACAGACCTCCTCGGCAACGAGGAAGAGGAAGAGCATCTACTAATAGTAGAGAGAATAATATTCTCGCTCAAATGGAAAACCAAAAGCTAATTGCTGCTAACATAACAGGAGGTAATACCGATCATCCGTTATACAAGGAATTTATGGATTATATACAATCCAAGAAAAATGAAGGTTCATCATCCAATTATATAAGAGGATAATAATGAAACCTTGAGGTTTATAACCGAAAGGGTACAAAAGAGTAGATAATTATTTTGGAACAATCCGACCTAAAATGGAAGGATAACCCATGGCAATTAATGGCCAGGTATTTTGATACAGCGTCATACACTACTCATGCTTATAAATACAGGATACACTATGAGATTATACTTTCAAAAACAGGATCAGCTGAGATTTAGCACTTTTATCCTGCTAATACAAGAAAAACTTATAGTTTTTCGAAAATCATTATCAAGAAGGTAATACCTTCAGATGAATGGGGTATTAGTACCCTCAAGGATCGAGAATATGATCATCCTGACCAGAAAGTCTCAGTTAAATTTAATTAATGGGACTATGTTGAAAGTTTTAATAAAACTTTTCTTTATGAGAATCCTAATAGGAGACACTCATGGTTTATCAAGCTGTGTTCTAATATGAACAACCAGCAAATTCCAAATTGGTTCTTCAAATGGTGGAAATTATATGGTCCATCATTGGAAATACTTCCTCCTTTATTCAAGAGTTTATATACTCAATGGGTAGAAATATCTCCCAAAATTACCTCCCTCCAAAAAGATAATATCTTTTATGATGGCATTGCAGCCATGTATTTTTTCATTGAATTTTCCATTCCATGGATAATGAAATGGGATGTGGAAACTGGTCATGCTAGTGAAGGAATTCCTTGCCTTCAAAGAATTGTTTATAATAAATTCTGGCATAAATTAGTCCAGACGAACCAACAAGGACAATTATTTGGTGAAGAATTTATTCAGCAAATCCAAGAAAAAATTGATCTCTATGCCAAACAAGAGAAAGTCAATACTGGTGAAGGAGAAATGAGCCCCTTCCAACAAATTACCAGAAAGCTTCAAATGAAGAAATGAGCTATATCCAAGCAAGAAATCCTCGCTTCATATTTAGAGGAAATAAAGAAAGATCTTGCAAGAAATTTTGAAACAAAAATTTGAGATGATATCTCTATGACCTCCATAGGAAATACTTCAGATGGAGAAACCTGTGTAGCAGGAGAAGCACAAAGTACCTCGGACACAGAGGTAAATATTGAAGAAATAGAGGATTTTCTTGAAAAATTGAAGGAAGCAACAGAAGAATCTTCTGTTAAAGACAACAAAGGAAAAGGAAAAGAATGAATAGACACGAAGGCCCCATATGATGAATTATTGGGGCAATAAAGACAAATATCATAAAATAACGGACCCCTCCATAATTAAAGGGAATCTACTTTTATAAAGTAGTTTGTCCGTTTGTAATGTCATAAAAGTAACGGGCCCCTCCATTATTGAAGGGAATCTACTTTTATAAAGTATTTTGTCCGTTTGTAATGTCATAAAAGTAACGGGCCCCTCCATTATTGAAGGGAATCTACTTTTATAAAGTATTTTGTCCGTTTGTAATAATGTAGAATTTTCTTTTTTTCGGCCATTATTGTAATTATTTTGTCGGCCATTCTTTTTAAGTTTGTTTGTTTGTAGACCGATCCATTATATAATGATCATTTGGATTTTTGGAGAAGGCATGCATTAGCCAACACCCTCCCATCTCACTAACTTCTCTCTACTCTTGTAAAGAACCCCTCTTTAATACTTTCAATTTGTTTATAATAAGAAACAGAGGTCACTTGGCCCCAAGCTCGAAGGTCTCTGGCACTGTTCTTCCCCTTCCTTCTTCATTTTTTAAAGTACTGTTAGCCTAAATGATAGGCTAAACAGGTAAGTGTTAGACTTAGTATTAAGGTTAATTACAAAGCATGTTTTGTTATTAAAAAAAAACTATTGTGTCACCCCAATGAGGTTATAGGTTAAGAACTATATAGACCAGGCAGTTGCTAATTTTGACAGTAAACCTTGGTTAGGCCAACCTAATCGGTGATGCTTGTAAACCCGTTTAAGCAGGTGGTCGTTGAAGGATTGTGAGGAGCATCGTGGTTTAACGGTTACTGTAGAGGTTAGTAACTGGCCAGGACAGGAGCTCTTGTAATTTACTCCCTGACCCTCGTTGGGCGATCCTTTTGGTCTATTTGAGTATATTAAGTGATATACATAATATATACTACAAGTTGGTATACCATGATTACTCGAATCGTGGTATTCTCATATTATTGGCATACTACACATTGGTATACCATGATTACTTGTTGAATTGTGGTATACTTTATTTATGTATGTTAAGTGGTATTCAAATATTCTTAATAAAATGTGTAGCATACCATGATTATTATTGAATAATGATATACTTTATTTGAGTATATTAAATAGTATTCTCAATATTCTTGGTATATTACTTTTTGGTATACCATAATTACTATGGAACCGTGGTATACTTTGTTTGAGTATGTTAAATGATATTTTTAATATTCTTGATATACTACACATTGGTATACCATAATTACTGTTGAATCATGGTATACTTTATCTGAGTATGTTAAATAGCATACCAAATATTTTGGTATACTACATATTCGTATAACATGATTACCGTTAAATTTTTGCACTCTCAATATTATTTGGTATATTGTACATTAGTATACCATGATTAATGTAAAATCATCGTTATACTTTGCTAGAGTATGTTAAATGATATACCTAATATTCATGGTATACTACATATTGAGATACCATAATTACTGTTGAATCATAGTACTCTTAATATTCTTAGTATACTACACATTGGTATTCCATAATTAGAATAATATACCAAATTTTAGGATTCCCCGATTTAGCTAGGAAAAAAAGGTAAAAGGAGTGACAAAAATTTTTATTTTAAAATATGTAAAAAATATTGTCGACGAATATAAAATAAAAATTAAAGAGAGTTACACTGTATGTAGAAAATATGTCCCCTACAACACTTTTGAAAGTCCCCGAGCATTGTTTGGTAGACCTGTTTGATTGAGTAGCTGGTAATCTGTTGAAATTCGGTGAAGGTGTATCCTACAACTTCTATGTAGTGTCTAGCCTTGAAAAATTTGTTGCACTGCCCATGATGCACTTTTAGGATCTATGTCCTAATCTGAACTCCCTTTGATGTAGTATGTGTGGACCTAAATTACCCAGAGCTTCTCCTTCCTCGTGTATACATGCCACAGTAGCTTTCCTATAGCAGCTTTATTCCAGTAGTTGACGTAGAGTAAATTTAGGCCTGTCTTTGGAGCACAGATTTTGTCCCAAGCTATCAGAGATTTCCTGGAGAATTCGGCATTACCCGTCCATAGAAACCTTCTACAGGTTGTTTCAATAAACTGGATGAGTTTCTTTGAGAGGATAAACATCTGTGCCCAGAATGTTTGAATGGCAAACAACACACTCTTGAGCAGTTATGTTATACCAGCATATGAGAGAAACTTGGTTGTCCATAAGCTTATTCTCCCCCAACGTCTTATCAAGTAAAAGGGCTCACACTGTAATTTAGATAGTTGTTTGGTACTTGGGGGTACCCCTAGATACCTGAAGGGTAACTCACCTCTAGCAAAGAGTAAGACCTCCATAATCTGCCGCTGAGTTGTAAGGCAAAACCCCTACGAAATTGACTAAACTCTTGTTGGGATTTGCTATTAGTCCTGATGCTTTGGAGAACATCTAAAACATGTCATGAAAAGCTTTAACTGACTGGACATTTCCTCAGCAAAACATAAGGAGGTCATCGGCAAAGCCAAGTTGGACTAGATTGAGCTTGGCACACCTAGGATGCTAGTTGGAACCAGGGGTAGTCTAGGATTTTGACCGTAGTTGGAGCTGTGTGAAGATGACTCTGAAATGGAGTTTCTTCAGTTCTGTTAGCTCCTTTGGGTGATTTTGGATTTAGGAACATGCCCAGTTTGTGAATTGGAGGTCTGTAGCTGAATTGGGCTTGAAATGGTGAAAGTTAAATTTTTGGAAGTTTGACCGGCAGTGGACTTTTTGATATCGGGGTTGGATTATGATTCCCGAAGTTGGAGTAGGTCCGTAATATCAAATGTGACTTGTGTGCAAAATTTTAGGTCAATCGAACGTGTTTTGATAGGTCTCAACATCAGTTGTAGAAGTTTGAAGTTTCAAAGTTCATTAAGCTTGAATTGGGGTGCAATTCGTATTTTTAGCGTTGTTTGATGTGATTTGAAGACTCGACTAAGTTCTTATAATATTTTAGGACTTGTTGGTATATTCTATTGAGGTCCCATAGACCTCAGGTGTGTTTTGTATCATTATCAGATTCATTTCGAACTTAGAGAAATGGTTGATGCTGGGCTGTTTCTGGTGTCATCGCACCTGCGGTGGAATTGGCCGCATGTGCGAGCTTGCAGAAGCGAGCGTGAGATCGCAGGTGCAGGGATGAAGAGGATGTTCAATGGTCGCAGGTGCGACGTGTAAGACGCAGAAGCAGAGCCGCTTTTGCGGAAGTGTGATCGCAAAAGCGGAATGGGTGAAGAAGCTGAGGTGGCCAAGTTTCTCGCAGAAGTGGACGTTTGAGCGCAGAAGCAAGTCAGCAGATGCGGAGGGGTTGTGTGCAGGTGCGATACCTGGGAGTTTAAGTGAACTCCGCACATGTGGAGTCTTCGCCGCAAAAACGGTATCGCTGAAGCGGAATTTGGACCCCATGTGCGATTTAACTGGGCAGAAAAGGGGAAATTTCGAGGCTTTGATCCCATTTTTATTTTAGGACTTTGAGAGCTCGGATTGAGGAAAATTTTTGAGTGGATTTTGGAGGAAACATTTGGTAAGGAATCTTGACTTGTTTTTGATTAATATCAAATAACCCATGGTTAATTTTATCATTTAATTAAGGTTTTGGGCTGAGAAATTTGGGGGGAAAGTTGGAAAGTTCTTAATTCGTATTTTGATTGAGATTTTGGTATCAGATTTGAATCATTTTAGTATGGGTGAACTCGAGGTTGAATGGGTGTTCATATTTTCTGACCTCGAGTTTGGTGACTTGAGATTTTGGTATCAGATTTGGGACTACGAGGCGGTACCTCGGGAGACCCCCTACATATTTACTTTTGGGACTACAAGGTGGTACCTCGAGAGATCGCCCTGCACATTTACTTTTGAGACTACGAGGGGGTATCTCGGGAGATCTCCTTGCAGATTTATTTTTGGGACTACGAGATGGTATCTTGGGAGATCCCCTGTTGAGTATTTACTTTTGGGACTACGAGACGATATCTCTGGAGCACCCCTGTTGTTTATCTCATTGTGTTATGTTTTTATTTCTCCCTGAATTTTTTTTGTTAAATTCTCAGTCTTTCTTCATGTTATTATATCTTTTGTCTTATTATTATATCCCAGTAGGGCCTGGACTTGACCTCGTCACCACTCTACCAAGGTTAGGCTCTGCGCTTACTGGGTACCATTGTGGTGCACTCATGCTACTCTTCTGCACATGTTTTGTGTGCAGATCCACGTACCCTTTACCAGCCCCGCTATTAGCTGAGAGTACTTGTTACTGCTATGGAGACTTCAAGGTGCATCTGCAGCATCCGCAGCATCCGCATACCTCAAAGTCCTAACTATTCCCTCCTATGTTGTTTTCTTTCCGTGTTATCCTTAGACTTTGATGTAAAAGACACTTAGTTATCTCCTAGAAGTTGTGGTTTATAACTACCGGGTTTTGGGAAATGTTGTTATACTAGAGTGTTTGGTTTTCTTGTACATGCCGAGCGGCATTATATCAGTATATAGTTATCTGTTGAAGCTTAGTTGTTAATTACTGCTTTTATTTTCGTATTTTTTTCGGCAATTGTAAGGCTTACCTAGCCGTAGCGACTAGGTGTCGTCACGACGTCTTAGGGAGGGAGAATTGGGTTGTGACAAGTTGGTATTAGAGCCTAGGTTCATAGGTGTCGTGAGTCACAAGTAGGTTTATTAGAGTCTTGCAGATCAGTATCCAGACGTATGTACTTATCTTCGGGAGGCCATGGAACTGTTAGTAAAATTACACTTCTTTGATTCCTTGTCATGCAAGATTTTTGACTTCGAAATTCTAAACTTCTATCTTCTATTCTCTTACAGATGGTTAGGACATGTACAGGCGGGTCTGATGACCAGGCACCTGCGCCCCCTGCTAGAACCGCTAGAGGTCGGGGCCGGGGTAGAGGCCGAGGATGTCCACGTGGTGCCTCCAGAGCACCCGCACGAGCTGCTACAGAGGAGCCCCCATTAGCTCTAGCTGGAAGGCAGGCACCTGAGGCACTTGTTGCTGCACCAACCCTCCAGGAGACTCTAGCCCAGTTTCTGAGCATGTTCAGCACCTTGGCTTAGGCTGGATTGATTCGACTTTCTCCTGCCACATCTCAAGCCAGGGGAGGAGATTCCCACCGCCCGTACCCCAGAGCAGCTGGTTCAGGTCAAACAGGTTCCAGAGATCATACAGATGCAACCGGTAGCTCCAGTTCAGCCCGAGGTTAGGGAAGTAGTAGGCAGAGCTGCTTAGGCTTGAAAGATAAGAGAAGTACCACCCTCCTACCTTCAGTGGATTGGCGTTAGAGGTTGCCCAGGGTTTTCTTGAGTAGTGTCACTGTATCCTCGTACTATGGGTGTAGCGGAGTCGAGTGGGGTTTCTTTTACTACATTCCAGCTTAGAGGAGCAGCCTATTAGTTGTGGCGTGCTTATAAGTTGGGTAGTCCGGCTGAGGTGGATTCACTTACATGGACTCAGTTCTCGGATATGTTCCTTAGGGAGTATGTTCCCAGAGTCTCAAAGACGCATGGCGCGTGGAGTTTGAGCAGTTGTGGTAGGGTTCTATGACTGTGTCAAAGTATGTAGTTTGCTTCAGCGATTCGGCTAGACATGTACCAGTCTTGGTTGCTATAGTTCGAGAGAGGGTTTGTCAATTTATCGAGGGGCTCAACCCCAGTATCAAGCTTAGCATGGCCCGGGAGTTGGAGATGGATATTGCATACCAGCAGGTTGTGGGGATTGCTAGGAGATTGGAGGGTATGCTTGCTCGGGAGAGAGAGGAGAGGGAGGCCAAGAGCTCTCTAGAGTCTTGCACTTATAGTGGTACTCGTGCCCCAGCGGCAGCTCGTCATGGTAGGGGCTATGTGAGTCACCCCGTTCATTCAGCACTTCCAGCCGCCAGGGGTATTCCGGCCCCTTCTAGGTCCCAGGAGCCTTATTATGCACCACCAGTATTTAGTGAACCTTATGCACGAGGTGCTTTTAGCGGTAAGTACAGCAGACCTGGCCCGAGCCAGCCAGAGCAGCCACGCCTTCCGAGAGCTTATTTTAGTGTGGCGACACTCCCCATATGGTGAGGGATTGTCCTAGACTTAGGAGGGGTGCACTTCCACATACTTCTCAGGCACCTCGTGTTCCACCAGGACCTCAGGCTATGATTACTACACAAACTACCACTCCACCTACTCAGCCAGCTCAAGGTGGAAGTCGGGCAGGTAGAGGTCGCCCTAGAGGGGGAGGCCATGTGTAAGGCCCTGTTAAATGTTTCCTAAAAATCGGGGTTTCACGGTACTGAGGTAGGCGTAGGTGTTAATGATAGTAGAGATTCTTAGCTCGCCGTGGTACGAAATTTTTGGGTTGAATAGTCTGCTGAGGAATTGAAGGAAAATGTCAGGCAGAATAGGGAATTTATGCGGCCCATTATGCGGCTGCATATTCACTCTTCGAGCCGTAGAACAGCCGTAGAGTGAGATAGCCATTTGTGCTTTTTTTAATGTTATTTTTGGGGCCCATTTTTTGATCGCAAAATGATTTCGTGGGCCGCACTCTGATCGCATATCTAACTTTGAAATTTTGCGGAGGGAGATTCTGCAGCGCATTATGTGACCGCAGAACAGGTCTGCGAGGCACAGAACGACCATAGAGTGAGGTAGGCTAGCCCAGTTTTGGAGGGCCATTTCGTGGACCGTAAAAGCATTTTATGGTCGCATATGCCACTGCAGATCCCATTTTAGAGCATTATTTTTGGGTTTTATAACCTGACCCCCTTTTCATAAAACACTATTAGGGGTCATTCTAAAAAGAAAAATCTACATTTTAGGGAGAGGAAGGTGTTCTAGAGTGAGAAGAGGAATTCTAAGTCTCTTATTCATCAATCTTTGCTCAAACCTTGAATATTTCTCTAGGGTGACTCACAAGGTCTTCAACCAAAAGGTAAGATTTTACTCCCTAGCGTTCAATTTCGAGATTTAACTGAAAATAGGTAACAAACCAAATAATTGTTGGGTGTGGGGTGGTTCACTGTGCATGCATGTACTAATTAGGGTTGTACTATGATTTTTGAGCTCAATTGGATAGATTTTGGGTAATGAAATACGGGAATCAACCATAGGAGGACCATGAGATCACAATTTCCACCAAGTGCTTGATAAACCGCTCAAATGAGCTAAAATCATGAACTCCTTCCTAATTTATGTTCAATTTTGCTATATTTCTAAATAGCTCAAAGTTGCTAGGACTCCAGAACTGTGTAGTGAATTAAGGAAGGCTCAAATCGAGGTATGTGGCTAAACTCTTCTTCAAGAATTTAACCCCACATCACCCTTGTAAAATTCCAAGATGTTTATTACAAGTCAAGTATTCAGAATAATATCTGTGACAAAATATATGTTCGACTCGTGATCAAATACTCTTATTATGCTGTGTTAGTTATTAAAGACTTGTCCCACTATGGATTGTGTATCTACATGTTGTATACCCCAAGTCGTGTTACATATGCCAAATTGTTATGCCAAACAGTGTAGAGATTAATTGGTATTGTTGTTACACCTCCAACCACACATATTGGGGTGATGCAGCAGGTCCACTTTGTGTAGGAAATGGTATTGTTGTTACACCTCCACCCCTACATATTGGGGTGAGGAGGCAGGGCCGCTTTGCTTAGGAAATGGTATTATTGTTACATCTCCACCCGCACAAATTGGGGTGAGGCAGCAGAGCCGCTTTGTGTAGGTATTGATATCGGGATGCACCTTCACCCACATACATTGGGGTGAGGCAGCGGGGCCGGTTTGTGTGTAGATGATTACAGAGCTCCTCGTCTTAAAATATGCTAGTGATTTGGCCAGGTCTTGAAAAATCTTCTTTGGCTTTAACTACTATCTATGTTATTCTATTGTCACCCTGTTCATCATGTTTATGTTGTAATTCCAGGTATGATTAGGTGTTTGGTTTTCATACTAGTACTATTCGGCATGTACTAATGTCCCTTTTGTCAGGGGTGTTGCATCTTTAATAGATGCAGGTGGTTCCAAAGCGGAGGATACTGACCAGTGATAGCGGTACTCAATCTTCCCAGCTGACTTGGTGAGCCCCATCTCATTTCGAGGTTGTACATATTTTGTTCTGTTTGTATTACTATGTTTTGAGGTATAGCCGGGACCGGCACTATTGCCGTACCCTTTTGTTTCTATTAGAGGCTTTGTAGACATAATGTGGGTGGTATGTTGGCATGGGGGAAGTCAAACTAGAAATTTTGTTATTTGTATAACACGTTTCGCATCAAACTGTGAAAGAATATGTATTTTGAAACTTATAAATTATGTAACTACTGATAACGAATTTAAGTTGTCGTATATTTGATCATCCTTACCGCTTAATTAATGAATTGGATTATAATGTTATTCTTGAGTAAGTTTGGGTAGAAGGTATTGTACAAGCTTGCTCAGCCGGGTCATCTTGGTTGAGCGCAGTCGCGCTCCCCAAGTTTGGGGCGTGACACCAGGCCATATATTATGCTATTTGTGATCGTACAGAGGCACTTGCTTCTGACTCTGTCATTATAGGTATTTTTCCGATCTGTCATAGAGATGCATCAGTTTTATTTGATCCAGGCTCCACTTATTCCTATATGTCATCTTATAGCTCAGTATGGTAGATTTTGATATTATTTTCGGCATGGACTGGTTGTCGCGCCATTATGCTATTCTTGATTGTCACTCCAAGAACGTGACGCTGCCTATGCCAAGATTACCGCGACTAGAGTGGAGAGGTACCTTCGAGTATACTCTCAGCAGAGTTATTTCATTTCTTAAATCTTAACGAATGGTTGAGAATGGGTGTGACGCGTATCTAGCTTATGTGAGAGATGTCAGTATTGATACCCCTATAATTGAGCCAGTCCCAGTAGTGAGGGATTATCCAGATGTACTTCCAACTGTATCTTTCGGGAATGCCGCCTGACAGAGATATCGACTTTGGCATTGATTTGTTGCCGGCACTCAACCTATCTCTATTACTCCATATCGTATGGCTCCTCCTGAGTTGAAGGAATTGAAGGAGAAATTACTGGAGTTTCTTGATAAGGGCTTTATTTTACCCAGTGTGTCATCCTGGGGTGCTCCGGTCTTGTTTATGAAGAAGAAGGATGGCTCCATGTGTATGTGCATTGATTATCACTAGTTGAACAAAGCTACAGTAAAGAACAGGTATCTATTGCCTCGTATTGATGACCTATTTGGTCAGTTACAAGGTGCCAGAGTGTTTTCCAAGATTCACTCACGTTCAGGCTATCATCAATTGAAGATTAGGGAGCCAAATATCCTGAAGACTGCTTCCAGGACTCGGTATGGTCACTACGAGTTCCTTGTGATGTCATTTGGGCTGACCAATGCCTCAGCAGCATTTATGCCTTTGATGCATAGTGTATTTCGTCCCTATCTTGACTCATTCATCATTATGTTTATTGATGACATTCTGCTGTACTCCCGGACTCGGAAGGATCATGAGAAGCACTTGAGGACTGTGCTTCAGACCTTGAGAGAAAAGAAGTTATATGCAAAATTTTCAAAGTGTGAGTTTTGGCTAGACTTAGTGGCATTCTTGGGTCATGTGGTGTCGAGTGATGGGATGAAGGTGGATCCGAAGAAGGTTGAAGCGGTGCAGAGTGGGCCTAGACCGTCCTCAGTTACAAAGATCCGTAGGTTTCTTGGTTTGGCGGGGTATTATCGTCGATTTGTAGAGGGTTTTTCATCTATTGTAGCACTTATGACTAGGCTGACCCAGAAGGGTGCTCCATTAAGGTGGATAGAGGAGTATGAGGAGAGCTTTCAGAAGCTCAAGACAGCTTTGACTATAGCTCCAATATATGTATTTCCTACAAGTTTGGGATCTTATACTATTTATTATGATGCATCGCGGATTCGCCTCGGCACGATGTTGATGCAGTATGGTAGGGTGGTTGCATACACGTCCAGACAGCTGAAGGTGCATGAAAATAACTATCATGTACACGACCTTGAGTTAGCAGCTATTGTTCATGCCTTGAAGATTTGTCGACACTATTTGTACTGTGTCCCTTGTGAGATCCACATCGATCACCAATATTTTTAGTATCTGTTCAAATAGAAGGATCTTAACTTGCGTCAGCGGAGGTGGTTGGACATGCTTAAGGATTATGATATCACAATTTTATACCATTTCGGGATGGAAAATATGGTGGCCGATACCTTGAACCGGCAGGCGGAGAGTTTGGGAGCTTAGTATATCTTCTAGCAGTAGAGAGGCCATTGGCGTTGGATGTTCAGGCCTTAGCCAACCAGTTTGTTAGATTGGATATTTTTAAGCTGAGTCGAGTGTTAGCTTGTGTGGTCTCTTAGTCTTCACTTTATGATCGTATCAGGGAGTGTCAGTATGATGACCCCCATCTTCTTGTCCTTAGGGACACGGTTCAGCACAGTGATGCTAAAGAGGTCACTATTGGAAATGATGATGCTTTGAGGATGTAGGGCAGGCTATGTGTGCCCATTGTAGATGGGTTGCGTGAGTTGATTCTCAAGGAGGCTCACAGTTTGCGGTACACCATTCATCCGAGTGCCACGAAGATGCATCCGAACTTGAGGCAGCATTATTGGTGGATGAGAATGAAGAAGGACATCATGGAGTATGTAGTTAGGTGTCTAAATTTGCATCATGTGAATTATGAACATTAGCGGCCGCGTGGATTGCTTCATAAGTTAGAGATTCCGAAGTGGAAATGGGAGCGGATCACTATGGATTTTGTTGTTGGGCTTCCACGAACTCAGCGAAAGTTTGATGCAATTTGGATGATTGTGGATACACTGACCAAGTCAGCTTATTTCATTCATGTGATGACTACCTATTCTTCCAAGCAGCTGGCTCGAGTTTATATCTGTGAGATTGCTAGGCTTCATGGAGTGTCGGTTTCTATCATCTCTGATCGGGGTAAGCAGTTTACATCGCGGTTCTGTAGGGCCGTACGACATGAGTTAGGAACTCGGGTTGAGTTGAGCACAATATTTCACCCTGAGATGGACGGACAGTCCGAGCACAGTATTCAGATACTGGAGGATATGCTCTGTGCGTGTGTGATGTGCCGTAGAATTTTGGCACATTTAATACCAATTACTTAGCTTTTAGCTCGTTATAAATACATTTTCTTGTTAAATCTTATGAAGTTTTGATGTTTTCTAGTACATGAGCTTGAGGACCCGAAAATATGGAAATTAAGTTAAAAAGCCGCAAAAGAGAAAAAAGAAGACAAGTTGCGGGTCGCATAATTCAAATGCGGACCGCATAACTAACATGCGGATCGCAAACCATGAGGGGCAACCGTAGAGTAAAACAGTTCAAATGGCCAAATCATATGCACGTTATGTGGTCCATTATGCGACCGCATAACAGACCGCAAACTTCCAGAAGAGTTAGAGTTCACAAGTTTGCGATGGAAAATGCGATCGCATAACAGATATGCGAACCGCATAACTACTATGCGATCGAAATCTGGAACTGGACTCGGGAGATCTGCAATGGACTTGAAGGATATGCGGGTTGCATACCTGTTTTGCGACAGATATGTGATCACATAATTTGTCTGCAAGGGTATTCTTGTCCAATTTTGGCCCCAATTTTTAGCCCACTATAAATAGATTTATTAGGGTTTTGTGGGGGGGGGGGGGGCATCTTGTCTGAAAAAGAGGCTACAATACAAGGCATTGAATAGTCCATCTTTTGGAAGCTTTAGAGTGAAGAATCTTGCACTTTTGTAAGCATTATGACATTGAATATTGTTCTCTTTTTGTATTTTAGCATGTGTGCCTAGTTTTAAATACTAAGGTTGTGGACCCTAAATGGGTGTAATTTTAATGGGTGTTTACCATTGAATATATATATAATGATTGGTTGGTATATATTTATTTCTCATTCTTCATTTATTGTTGGTGGTTGCAAACATTAACAAGTGCCATTTTACTCTTTCTTTACTTGGAAAAGTGAGTTAGGGTTTGGTAGAAGTAAATATCAAAAACTCAAGGCGTTAAACCTTGTTTAATAGAATCACTTAGGGATAAGTTAATTTTATTTGGCATTAATTGATTGTTCGTAATTGTAACTCTTTTATATTTGGAAAAATCATAAACAGGAAATACTACCCAACTATTGGAAAATATTGGGTAGTCATTTAGAGATCATTTGTATATCAAGGACCTTCCATTAGAAATATATCATATTAACACCGACAGCGTTACATTTCATTAAAGGGTACACAACCTTGGTTTAGTTAATTAAATTATTTACAACTTTCTAAAATCATACTTGTTACTACTTCACTCAATTACAATACTCTTTTTCAAGCTAACGGAATAGAATTACGATTTAAGTCAAGCTTCACATTATTCACATAATCTCTTCACGCCTATTCCCTGTAGGATTCGACCCCAACCTAGTTGAGTTATTATATTTGACATCGACCGCTTTACACTATTTATTGAAGTGTAATTTGAGCGTATCAAATTTTGGCACCGTTGCCGGGGAATACGGTCTTGAAATTACTAACTAGTGTGCACTTTACTTTACATATTTTCTATTCCATCACACTTTGCTTGGTGTGCTAGGTAAGAATGGCTAATTATGATGAGAAGGAAAATCCCTTTGCAGATATTGAGGAATGATGATACAAACTCCATTCTCCCTCCGCGGGTTGAAGCTGCTACATTCAAAGTGGAACACGGGTTAATCCTGATGCTCAAGGCAGAAGGCTTATTCAGAAACTCCACTGATGATGATCCAACACAACACCTAAGGAATTTCTTGGGTGTGTGTGCCATGCATAAACAAAACAACATAACAGAAGATGCCCTGAGACTGCGGGTGTTCAAATACTCGTTGACAGGAGAGGCGAGGAAATGGATTCAAAATCTACCTCATCAGTCTATCACTTCTTGGCCCGAACTTGTCCGAGATTTCTTGTCCAAGTGGTTTCCACAGAGCAAGAAGTATGAGCTCAGAGATCAAATATTCTCCTTCAAACAACTACCAGGAGAACACTTATATGAGGCGTGGGACCGATTCAAGTTGTACTTAGTGAGGTCACCGAACCATGGTTTTCTGGACACTATTTTGATGGAGAAATTTTACATGGGTTTGGATCCACTATCCCAGTCCATAGCTAAAAATGCAGCAGACGGATCTTTCATGGACAAAACGTTCCCCAGGATTACACAGATTCTAGAAAAAATGACCAAACACAATCAAGCACGGCACTCTGAAGATGCCAGTGGTGGAATTTCATACAGTACTCCCTCTCTAACCAACATTATCAAATAAAACGAAGAGAGAGACCAAGTGATTGCCGGTCTTTCTGGTCTTGATGTGCTAACTAAGATGTTCACAAAAAGTCAGACAAAGAAGGTAAATGTCGTGGAAGACATGCAACCAATGGAGAATCAAGAGTTCGAAGAAGAAAACTATGTTCATAATTCTCAAGGTGGTTATCGCCAACAAAATCAATGGAGGCCAAACCCTCAAGGGAAAGGCCAACAAAATTGGCGCAATGATCAAGGTCGATCGAGTTAAGGAAGCTAGAGCAACAACAACAACAACTATGCCAACCGGAGTTCCAACCCCTATGTTCTACCAAGGGGGCAATATTCTAACTCCTCACACTACAAGGAGGGTTCTTCAAATGAGTCCAAGTTGGAAGGAATGCTTGAAAAGATCTTGCAAAATCAAGAAAGAGGCGACTCTACAATGAGAAATATGTCCGAACTTGTGGGGTCACATACCACCTCTATACAAAAGCTTGAAATGCAAATGCGAGATTTGTCAAGGGAACAAAATCCAAAGCTCAAAGGTACCCTCCCAAGTGATACACTTGCCAACCCAACGGGGAATGTGAGCGGTCGATCTACTCATTGCATGTCCATTACCACGAGAAGCGGGAAAATACTTCAAGGTGAAAATGAACAAGTGGTTGAAGTAGATGATCTTGAGCAAGAAGTTGAGGAACGAGTTGAAGTGTCGGTTGATGTTGAAAGTGAGAAGCTCCCCCAAGAGGTGAAGGTCAAAAAAGCACGACATGAGGAGGCAATGGAAAAGGTGAAGGAGGCCCCAAGATCTCAACGACCAATTCCTCCACCTACTCCTCCTTTCCCTAAAAGGCTTGTTCGAAGGGTAGATGATAGAAAGTTCGAGAAGTTTTATGACATTCTAAAGAAATTTTCGGTGAACATTCCATTCTTGGAAGCCTTCCAAGAGATGCCGGGATTTTCCAAATACTTAAAGGACTTGATGACTAAGAAGAAATCCACAAAAAATGAAGTGGTGAATATGACTCACCGGGTTAGTTCTATTATTGCAACAACAACCGTCGAGAAGAAAGAAGACCTGGGAGCATTCACCATCCCATGTACTATGGGTTTGCGAGATTTTGCAAGGTCACTTTGTGAAAATGGGGCTAGCATTAAATTGATGCCTCTTGATATTTACAAGCAAGCGGAATTGGGTTTTCTAAGACCTACAAGTATGAGGTTGCAAATGGTCGACCGTTCAATCAAGAGACCCGTGGGAATTGTTGATGATGTGCTAGTGAAAGTGGGAAAGTTCCTTCTCTCGGCCGACTTTGTGATCTTCGATTGTGCGGTAGACAAGGAAATTCCTATCATATTGGGGAGACCATTCCTTGTTACGGGAAGAGCTTTGATGGACTCAGAACGAAATGAAATCAAGTTCCGAGTTAATGATGAAGAGGTTGCTTTCCAAGCTAGTAAGGGTATGAAGTTTCTGAATGCATATGAAGGGATCTCGGTCGTTGAGGTTAGTGATGAGGTGGAGGATGCAAGTAATATGAAGATGGAAGAAGAGTGCCTCAGTGAGGCCTTGGCAGCAATATTTGTAAACCTTGGAGGGGTATATTGTAAGGACCCGTAAAATTTTCTTATTTAAAAATAATGCCGAACAAGTCCCCGAGTTGTTTTATTGTGGGAATCTTTGAAACAGACCTGAATTGAGTAAAAAATACCCCAATACTTAAAGAATATAATTTTCCAGAAAGTAGGTGTTATGCGACGCACTATGCAATCGCACTGTGTGTATGCGGACCGCATAATGGTCGCATACCTAGGCAGAATAACTGCCCCATTTGAAGTCAACTATGCGGTCCATTGTGCGATAGCATAATGTGTATGCGGACCGCACAATTGGTCTCATACCTGGGCAGTGTGTTCTGGATTTTTGGCCCATCTTGAGGGCCATTGTGCGGTCAGATCTGCGAACCGCATGTCAAGAATGCGATCGCATTCCTGACCGCATTCTTGTGTCAGGCCTTATTTTTTCTAATTTTTAAAACCCGACCCCAGTTCATTAAAACACCTCTCCCCTTAATTTTTAACCATTTTCTGAACAAAACTAAAGAGAAGGGAGAGAGGGTTCTTGAGGGAGAAAGCTTCATCTTTACCAATTGGATTTTCTAAGTCACTCAGGCCTGGAAATTTTGAGTAATCATCTTCTTCTTCATTCTAACAGGTAAGAATCCCCAAATCCTTTTCATTAGTTTTTTGATTTTAAACAAAAGGGGGACTCTCATGAATTGATTCTTGAAAATATAAGTTTATACCTTGCAAGCATGATCATTAATGTCCATAATCTAGTAAGAGGAAGTGGGTTGGGGTAAAGTTCACAAATAAGGGGTTGACAATCTAAGGGGGGAGTCACATAGCATTTGATAAAATGCTTAAAAAGAGTTCAAACTGTATGCATGGTTTCCAATTCTGAGTTGAATATGTTTAATTGTGAAATAGATTGACGGTACTAGTCGGTCCGGTGATTTGTGAGTAAAAGTTAAAAAGGAATTTCCCAGGTATGTATGTCTAACTTTAACCTTCGTAGAATCCTCTTGTTGGGTCCGAGTATTTGGTATGTGTACCTTGTTTGGAAATATGAGAATTGACTGTTCAAACGTGTTGAGGCGTGGGATTCTATTCTCTGATTTTCCTAGTTGATTGTCATGCTACTGTGTTGTATGAGGTTGTGAAAGGTGTTTGATGTGTAATGAACGAAAGATTGATAATGTGATCAAATGAGGGAATGTGTAAAATAGTTGAAAGCCATACGTGGAAAGTAATGAAAAAGACTATTGTGAAACAATGTAACTAAATTGAGCGATTTTGGGAAAACCGTGTTCATGAAATTACTACTTGATAAGAGTTATGGTGCCTTGGGCCCAAATAAATAAGTCGTTGATATGAACTTGTATTCCTTGAAATGGTGATTCTTGTGATGAAATTGTTTGTGATTGTGCTGTGAATTAAAATTGTCAGGCGGGGTCAGGTTGCGCGCCGCAATACGAAGTAATAAGGTTGATGGGTTGTGGTGATAAGGGTGGCCGAGGTAATAAGGGGGGCCGAGGTAATAAGGATGGAATGTGATCGTTATCACTACTGAAATGAAAATCCATGAGCTCTTGAATATGATGATGTTGAAAGGGAAAAAAGGAGAGATTGTGAAACTTGTTTGATTTTGGTTGTTTCCTTCCACGTGCATTGATTAATTGGTTTATTGTTGTTCCTTAATTGTGTATTGTTTGATTGTACTTGTGATAAAGTTTGTTTATACATACTAGTACTATTCCACAGTACTAACGTACCTTTTTCCGAGGGTGCTACATCTATTATATTGATGTAGGTGGGCCAATAGCAGGTTTTTTCAGCTCGCCGTTAGTGGTTCCCTCTCCTCATCCTTTTTCAGCTGTGCTGGTGAGCCCCACTTCCTCTCAGGACCATGTGTAGTTCATGCCATCTCCTTTTTGAGTATATTGTGTGTTGTAAGGTATAGTCGGGGCCTTGTTGCCGGCAAGTATTGTATAAAATCCTAGTACTCTTAGAGTCTCTATAGACACTATGTGGGTGTATATGTATATTTTGGGCAGTGGTTGTATGTATTTGTAATCGTTGTCCGTATTGGGAAGTGGCGTATCTAATATGTATAAATTGGACTTAATGTGGTAATCACGAACTTTTAAACTTCTCTCACTGTTTCACATAAATAATGTATGTTATAAACACGGGGAAACGCATTGTGTGGGAAAGGCAAATCAGGTTCGCTTGACTGGGGTCACCTGGTCGAGTGCCGGTCGCGTCCCTCGATTTTGGGGCGTGACAAACTTGGTATCAGAGCCTAAGGTTTTAAAAGTGTCCTAGGATGTATCGGAGCCGTGTCTAGTAGAGCCCTTCTTATCGGTGTGTTGTCGACCACATCTATAATTTGGGGGCTACATGGACATTTAGGAAACACCCTTTTTATTGTTACTCTGTATCGTGCGTGTGAAGTGGAAAGTGAGAATATTCTTGCCTAACTTGTGCTCTGTTCCAAAATTATCAGTGATGGAACAAAGGAAGAAAGCTCGACTTGGCCTAGAGGCCAATGCCGCCCCAAGTTTGGCCGTAAATTTTGTACCCGATGGTGCGGGTGGGAGCGAATCCCCGACCTTAAATCCATCTGGCCTACCCGTTCCAGATCAGAGTGTTCCTATTCCTGTTGCGGCGGAGGGTGCTACAACCCCTCCCGCCGATATTCCTGATCCTTCCTCGGTTCCAGGTCCAGGTCCCGGTACTTCCGATAGGGACCTCAGGGGAGCTATCATATGTTGACCCAGTTAGTGGCCGCTCATGCCCAAAGATCTCATGCTGCCCCTGCATCCTCTAGCGAATAGGGAGATTCCGCCGGTTCCAGAGTCAACCTGTTTTTGCGATTGGCCCCTCTACAGTTCTCAGGTATTGATCTAGAGGCCGATCCGCAGGACTTTCCAGATGAAATGTACAAGACGCTTCGGCTTATGAAGGCTACAAAGACAGAGGGGGGTTGATTAAGCATCTTACAGGCTGAGGGGAGAAGCGTATTCCTGGTTCGAGATGTGGGAGGATTCCCGTGGGGAGGGAAGTCCTTCGGCGAGATGGGGATGAGTTCTTTGATGCTTTTATGGATCACATCTTACCTTCCAAGACTATGGCAGCCCGTGTGTTGTCCAAGTACGCTCCTCAGTGTGTATCGACTATGATGCCAGAGTTCGACGGTTTGTTTAGGGCCTCAGTCCTTTGGTTGTGAACGAAGCTGCTACAGCTGCCTTGCACTTAGACATGAATTATGGTAAGATAGTGGGATTCGCCCAGGCGACGGAGGCTAGAAAGTTGAAGATAAGGTCGGAGAGGGAGAGTTTTAGCAGGGCCCGGTCAGCGGGCCACTCAGGGAGTTCAGTTGGAGGAGGGAGACCAGTTCAGGGGAGAGGGACATCAGGGCCATCCCAGTATTATGCTCAGTCCTCATCCAGTGCACCGCCATCAGAGCCCCGTTATCAGTAGAGCAGCCACTGGGGGCCAAGATGAGGTAGCAGGAGACCCCATCAGTCCGGTCGTCTAGGAGGGAGGTTCCAGCAGCAGAGGAGGGCTATGTGCCCTAAGTGTGGGAGGTTCCACATCGAGTCTCGTTACTTGGATATCCCCATATGCTACAGATGTGGGGTGAGAGGTCATATTCAGCGGGATTGCCGTGTGCCCAGTCAGGGCATGGGTAGTGGTTTTGCTCAGCCGTCCGGTTCTATGGCCGTCGCATCTTCAGTACGTCCTCCAAATCCAGCAAGACGTGGTGCAGTTAGAGGTGGGGCTCGTGGTAAAGGTGGACCCAGCCGGTTCTATGCTTTGAGTGGTCGCTAGAGTGCGGAGGTTTCTCCAGATGTTGTTACAGGTATTCTGGCTGTTCAAGCCCTTCATTGTTATTCCCTTATTGACCCGGGGTCCTCCTTGTCCTATGTTAGCCCATTTATTGCTTAAAGTTTTGGGAAAGAACCCGAACATCTTCATGAGTCGTTCTCTGTGTCGACTCCGGTTGGTGATTCCATTACAGTCGCGCGAGTCTATAGGAATTGTGTTGTCACGATGTGTGGTTGAGATACCACGGCCGATATTATCGAACCTGGGATGGTAGATTTCAATGTTATCATGGGGATGGATTTGCTTTACTCGTGCTTTGCTAAAGTCGACTGCCGAACCAGAATTATGAGACTAGAGTTTCCTAACGATTCAGTTATTGAGTGGAAAGGGAATGGTGTGGTGCCGAAGGGTAGGTTTATTTCCTACCTTAAGGCCTTGAAGATGATTATAAAGGGGTGTATTTATCACTTGGTCCGGGTTGCGGACACCACTTCAGAAGTATCTGCCCCCGAGTCCGTTCCAGTTGTGAATGAGTTACTTGAAGTTTTTCCGGAAGAGCTTCCAGGGATTCCGCCAGATAGGGAGATTGATTTCGGGATTGATGTATTGCCAGATACGCAACCAATATCTATTCCACCGTACAAAATGGCGCCAGCAGAGTTGAGGGAGTTAAAGGAGCAGTTGAAAGACTTATTAGAGAAGGTGTTCATTCGGCCAAGTGTGTCGCCGTGGGGCGCTCTGGTTCCTTTAGTCAGGAAGAAGGATGGGTCGCTTAGGATGTGTATTTATTATCGGCAGCTCAACAAAGTCACTATCAAAAACAAGTATCCACTGCCTCGGATAGATGATTTGTTCAACCAATTGCAGGGTGCGAGCTTCTTCTCCAAAATTGATTTACGGTCGGGATATCACCAGTTGAGGATCAGAGAGCAGGATATTCTAAAGACCACCTTCAGAACTCGTTATGGGCATTTTGAATTCATGGTAATGTACTTTGGACTGACCAATTCTCCAGCGGCTTTCATGGATCTTAAGAATCGGGTTTTCAAATCATTTCTGGACTACTTCGTGATTGTTTTTATTGATGACATCCTTGTCTACTCGCGCAGTCGGGAGGACCATGCTTATCACCCCAGGGCAGTTCTGCAGACTCTTCATCAGCACAATTGTATGCCAAGTTTTCAAAATGTGAATTTTGGTTGGACTCGGTCATATTTTTTGTTCATGTTGTTTCCAGAGAAGGGATTAAGGTTAACCCCCAGAAGATCACAGCAGTGAAGGATTGGCCTAGACCGACGACCCCGACAGAGATTCGCAGTTTCTTGGGTTTAGCCGGGTATTATCGGAGGTTTATGGAGGGGTTCTCTACCCTCGCCTCCCCATTGGCTAAATTGACGTAGAAGGCAACTAAGTTCCAATGGTCCGATGCTTGTGAGAAGAGCTTCCAGGAATTGAAATGAAGATTGACTTCAGCACTGGTGTTAACTTTGCCAGAAAGCATAGAGGGATTTGTGGTTTATTGCTATGCTGCAATGGTTGTTTGGGATGTGTGTTGAACTCGAGGGATTAGGACTCGCGGCAGTTGTGTTTGCATTAAAAATCTAGCAGTATTAATTGTATGGGGTCCATGTGGACGTGTTCTCAGACCACAAGAGTATCCAATATTTGTTCAGGCAGAAGGAGTTAAATTTAAGGCAGCGGCGATGGTTAGAATTGCTTAAGGATTATGATATGAACATTCTGTACCATCCAGGGAAAGAAAATGTAGTGGCCGACGCTCTTAGTCGGAAGTCTATGGGTAGTATGGTTCATTTGGAGGAAGATCGGAGGCCGTTAACTCGGGAGGTTTTTCAGTTGGCTAGTCTGGGGGTCTGTCTCTCGACCTCAGATGAGGGGAAGTTCATGGTGCATAATGGGGCAGAATCATCGCTTGTAGCAAAAGTCAAGGAGAAGCAATTTATGGATCCAACATTGGCGCAGTTGAAGGAGGCAGTTTTGAATAGCAAGATTTTGGCATTTTTGCTCGGGAACGATGATGGTGTTTTGCGGTGCCGGGGAAGCTTATGTGTTCCTAATGTGGATAATCTTCGGGAGAGGGTGATGGCAGAAGCTCACAATTCCAGGTATTCCATGCACCTAGGTTCCACGAAAATGTGTCAAGATCTCCGGGAAATTTATTGGTGGAGCGGTATGAAAAGAGGTGTGGCGGACTTTGTATCTAAATGTCCGAATTATCAGCAGGTGAAGGCCAAGCATCAGAGGCCTGGTGGGTTAAATCAAATTATGGAAATTCCAATGTGGAAATGGGAAATGATCAACATGGATTTAGTGGTAGGGTTACCTCGCACTCAGTATAAGTTCGACTTGATTTGGGTGATAGTGGATCGACTCACGAAATCAACTCACTTCTTGCCGGTCAAGTCCACCGATACTGCAGAACTCAGTTTTATACCAAGGAAATAGTCAGGCTTCATGGTACTCCAGTGTCTATTATATCAGACCGAGGGGCCCAGTTCATAGCTAATTTTTGGAGGAAATTTCAGCAGGGTTTGGGTACTCAGGTAAATCTCAGCACAACTTTCAATCCTCGGACTAGAAGTCAGGCAGAGGGGACCATACAGACCCTTGAAGATATGTTACGGGCTTGTGTATTGGATTTCAAGGGTAGCTGGGATGATCATTTACCGCTTATCAAATTTGCTTACAATAACAACTTTCACGCTAGTATTCAGATGGCCCCATTTGAGGCATTGTATGGAAGGAAGTGTAGATCTCCGATTGGGTGGTTCAAGGTTGGTGAAACAGAATGTTTAGGTCCATATATTGTGCACAAGGCATTGGAAAAAGTCAGAGTCATTCGGGAGAGGATGAAAACCGCCCAGAGCCGTCAAAAATCCTATGTGGACGTTCGTCGAAGAGAATTGGAATTCCAAGTTGATAATTGGGTATTCTTGAAGGTATCTCCCATGAAGGGAGTGATGCGGTTTGGGAGGAAAGGGAAATTAAGCCCAAGGTATGTCGGGCCATATCGGATTGCTCAAAGGATAGGACAAGTGGCTTATAGGATGGAATTACCCCATGAATTGTAATTAGTGCACCCGGTGTTCCACGTGTCCATGTTGAAGAAAGTGGTTGGATATCCATCAATCATCGTGCCAGTTGAGACCATTGAGGTTAATGAAGAATTATCATATGAGGAGGTTCCGGTTGTTATTCTTGATAGACAAGTCCGTAGATTGAGGAACAAAGAAATTGCTTCAGCTAAAGTATTGTGGCGAAGTCAGCGCGTTGAGGAAGCCACATGGGAGGCGGAAAATGAGATGAAATAAAGATATCCCCACTTATTTGAACAAGTATAGTAGTAATGTCAGAACCCTATCCTCTAAGCAAGTTATACTTTATGTTCGGTTCTGTGCAAAAGCACCCCATCTTCCCCTAGTTGCCTTATTGCTGTAATTTCCGAATGTGTGCTAAAACCGGACTTGTTGTTCTATTTGGGGTGGTGTGCAACCCTTGAGGTAAATGAACATTTTGTTAAACATATGTGCTAGGCAAGTAATTATTGGTAGAATAGGTTGGTAGTAATTAATTGAAATGAATATAGTATATTGAAGTGATTGGGTTGTATGGGACTCATTAAAACGACCAAGTATGTGCAATGTGAACCATGAACAAACTTGTAGTATAAGAGGAAAGAACTATGTGTAGTTGACAAAATGATTGAATGTCTGCAAATTGTTGGAGTAATAACGTTGTGCGTGAGTTATTGGGTGATTAAAACTGTGTAATGGTGCTTGGAAATGTGTTTCGGGGGTTCTCTAGCAGGTAGATATATCTAATTACAAAGGGAGCTCTGGCGAAACTTTTCTGAAAGATCGGAGTTTGTGAAAATCTGGAAGTTTCATATCATGCTTTCAAAACGAAATGATTTCCAAAACCCTCATTCGAGGACGAATAATTTTAAGGGGGGGGAGGATGTAAGGACCCGTAAAATTTTGTTCTTTAAAAATAATGCCGAACAAGTCCCCGAGTTGTTTTATTGTGGGAATCTTTGAAACAGACCCGAATTGAGTAAAAAGTACCCCGAGACTTAAAGAACATAATTTTCCAGAAAGTAGGTGTTATGCGACGCACTATACGATCGCAAAGCGTGTATGCGGACCGCATAATGGTCGCATACCTCGGCACAAGAATTGCCCCATTTAAAGTCAACTATGCGGTATAGTATGCGATCGCATAACGTGTATGCGGACCGCACAATTGGTCGCATACCTGGGCAGTGTGTTTTGGATTTTTGGCCCAACTTAAGGGCCATTGTGCGGTCAGATCTTCGAACCGCATGTCAGGAATGCGATCGCATTCCTCAACGCATTCTTGTGTCGGGCCAATTTTTTCTAATTTTTAAAACCTGACCCCAGTTCATTAAAACACCCCTCCCCTTCATTTTAACCATTTTCTGAACAAAACTAGAGAGTGGGGAGAGAGGGAGAAAGCTTCATCTTTACCAATTGGATTTTCAAAGTCACTCAGGCCTGGAAATATCGAGTAATCATCTTCATTCATTCTAACAGGAAACAATCCCCAAACCCTTTTCATTAGTTTAATGATTTTAAATAAAAGGGGGACTCTCATGAATTGATTCTTGAAAATATAAGTTTATACCTTGCATGCATGATCATTAATGTCCATAATCTAGTAAGCGGAAGTGAGTTGGGGTAAAGTTCACAGGGGTTGAAAATCTAAGGGGGGAGTCACATAGAATTTGATAAAATGCTTAAAAAGAGTTCAAATGGTATGCATGGTTTCAAATTCTGAGTTGAATATGTTTAATATTGAACTAGATTGATGGTACTAGTTAGTCAGGTGATTTGTGAGTAAACGTTAAAAAGGAATTTCGACCCCATGTATGTATCGCTATCTTTAACCTTCGTAGAATCCTCTTGTTGGGTCCAAGTATTTGGTATGTATACCTTATTTTCAAATATGAGAATTGATTGTTCAAACGTGTTGAGGTGTGAGATTCTATTCTCTGATTTTCCTAGTTGATTGTCATGCTACTGTGCTGTATGAGGTTGTGAAAGGTGTTTGATGTGTAATGAACGAACGATTGATAATGTGCTCAAACGTGGGAATATGTAAAATATTTGAAAGCCATACGTGGAAAGTAATGAAAAAGAGTATTGTGAAACAATGTAACAGAATTGAGCAATTTTGGCAACACCGTGTTCATGAAATTACTACTTGATAAGAGTTATGGTTCCTTGGGCCCAAATAAATAAGTCGTTGATATGAACATGTATTCCTTGAAATGGTGATTCTTGTGATGAAATTGTTTGTGATTGTGCTGTGAATTAAAATTGTAAGGCGGGGTCGGTTTGCGCGCTGCAACATGAAGTAATAAGGTTGATGGGTTGTGATGATAAGGGTGGCCGAGGTAATAAGGGTGGCCGAGGTAATAAGGGTGGCCGAGGTAATAAGGATGGAATGTGATCGTTATCACTACTTAAATGAAAACCCATGAGCTCTTGAATATGATGATGTTGAAAGGGAAAAAAAGAGAGATTGTGAAACTTGTCTGATTTTAGTTGTTTCCTTCCACGTGCATTGTTTAATTGGTTTATTGTTGTTCCTTAATTGTGTATAGTTTTATTGTACTTGGGATAAAGTTTGTTTATACATACTATTAATATTCCACAGTACTAACGTCCCTTTTGCCGAGGGCGCTACATCTTTTATATGGATGTAGGTGGGTCCATAGCAAGTTGCTCAGCTCGCCGTTAGTGGTGCTTTCTCCTCATCCTTTTTCAGCTGTGCTGGTGTGCCCCACTTCCTCTAGGGGCCATGTGTAGCTCATGCCATCTCCTTTTTGAGTATATTGTGTGTTGTAAGGTATAGTCGGGGCCTTGTTGCCGGCAAGTATTTTATAAACTCCTAGTACTCTTAGAGGCTCCGTAGACACTATGTGGGTGTATATGTATATTTTGGACAGTGGTTGTATGTATTTGTAATCGTGGTCCGTATCGGGAATTGGCGTATCTAATATGTATAAATTGGACTTAATGTGGTATTCATGCACTTTTAAGCTTATCTCATCGTTTCACATAAATAATGTATGTTATAAACACGGGGAAACGCGTTGGGTGGGAAAGGAAAATTAGGTTCGCTTTACTGGGGTCACCCGGTCGAGTGCTGGTCGCGTCCCTCGATTTTGGGGCGTGACAAACTTGGTATTAGAGCCTAAGGCTTAAAAATTATCCTAGGATGTCTCGGAGCCGTGTCTAGTAGAGCCCTTCTTATCGGTGTGTTGTCGACCACATCTATAATTTGGGGGCTACATGGACATTTCGGAAACACCATTTTTATTGTTACTCTGTATCGTGCGGTGAAGTGGAAAGTGAGAATATTCTTGCCTAACTCGTGCTTTGTTCCAAAATTTTCAGTGATGGCACTAAATAAGAGAGCTCGACTCGGCCTAGAGGCCAATGCCGCCCCAAGTGTGGCTGTAAATTTTGTACCCGATGGTGCGGGTGGGAGCGAATCCCAAACCTTGAATCAATCTGGCCTACCTGTTCCAGATCAGAGTTTTCCTATTCATGCTGTGGCGGAGGGTGCTACAACCCCTCCCGCCGATATTCTTGATCCTTCCTCGATTCCAGCTCCAGGTTCCGGTACTTCCGATGGGGACCTCAGGGGAGCTATTCATATGTTGACCCAGTTAGTGGCTGCTTAGGCCAAAAGATCTCATGCTGCCCCTGCATCCTCTAGCGAACACGGAGATTCCGCCGGTTCCAGAGTCAACCAGTTTTTGCGGTTGGCCCCTCCAGAGTTCTCAGGTATTGATCCAGAGGCCGATCTGCATGACTTTCTAGATGAAATGTACAAGACGCTTCGGGTTATGAAGGCTACAGAGACAGAGGGGGGTCAAGTTAGCATCTTACAGGCTGAGGGGAGAAGCGTATTCCTGGTTCGAGATATGGGAGGATTCCCGTGGGGAGGGATGTCCTCCGGCGAGATGGGATGATTCGTTGATGCTTTTATGGATCACTTCTTTCCTGCTGAGACCATGGAAGCCTGTTCTACGGAGTTTGAGGTTCTCAATCAGGGTAATATGAGTGTGTGGGAGTACCATATGGAGTTCCTGAGGTTGTCCAAGTACGCTCCTCAGTTGGTATCGACTATGGATGCCAAAGTTCGACGGTTTGTTCAGGGCCTCAGTTCTTTGGTTGTGAACGAAGCTGCTACAGCTGCCTTGCACTCAGACATGAATTATTCTAAGATAGTGGAATTCGCCCGGGCCACGGAGGCTAGAAAATTGAAGATAAGGTCGGAGAGGGAGAGTATTAGCAGGGCCCGGTCAGCGGGCCACTCAGGGAGTTCAGTTGGAGGAGGGAGACGGGTTCAGGGGAGAGGGAAATCAGGGCCATCCCAGTCTTATGCTCAATCCTCATCAAGTGCACCGCCATTAGTACCCCGTTATCAGCAGAGCAGTCACTGGGGGCCAAGATGAGGTAGCAGGAGACCCCATCAGTCCGGTCGTCCAGGAGGGAGGTTCCAGCAGCCGAGGAGGGCTCTATACCCTAAGTGTGGGAGGTTCCATACCGAGTCTTGTTACCTGGATATCCCCATATGCTACGGGTGTGGGGTGCGAGGTCATATTCAGCGGGATTGTCGTGCGCCCAGTCAGGGCAAGGGTATTGGTTTTGCTCAGCCGTCTGGTTCTATGGTCGCCGCATCTTCAGTATGTCCTCCAGCTCCAGGAGGACATGGTGTAGTTAGAGGTGGGGCTCGTGGTAGAGGTGGACCAGCCGCTTCTATGCTTTGAGTGGTTGCCAGAGTGCAGACGCTTCTCCAGATGTTGTTACAGGTATTCTGGCTGTTCAAGCCCTTGATTGTTATGCCCTTATTGACCCGCGGTCCTCCTTGTCCTATGTTAGCCCATTTATTGCTTAAAGTTTTGGGATAGAACCCGTACATCTTCATGAGCCATTCTCTGTGTCGACTCCGGTTGGTGATTTCATTACAGTCGTGCGAGTCTATATGAATTGTGTTGTCACGGTGTGTGGTTAAGATACCACTGCCGATCTTATCGAACTTGGGATGGTAGATTTCAATTTTATCATAGGGATGGATTGGCTTTACTCGTGCTTTGCTAAACTCGACTGCCGAACCAAAAATATGAGACTAGAGTTTCCTAACGAGTCAGTTATTGAGTGGAAAGGGAATGGTGTGGTGCCGAAGGGTAGATTTATATCCTACCTTAAGGCCTCGAAGATGATTTGAAAGGGGTGTATTTATCACTTGGTCCAGGTTGCGGACACCACTTCAGAAGTATCTGCCCCCGAGTCCGTTCCAGTCGTGAATGAGTTACTTGAAGTGTTTTCGGAAGAGCTTCCAGGGATTACTCCAGATAGGGAGATTTATTTTTGGATTGATTTATTGCAGATACGCAGCCAATATCTATTCCACCGTACATAATGGCGCCAGCAGAGTTGAGGGAGTTAAAGGAGCAGTTGAAAGACTTATTAGAGAAGGGGTTCATTTCGCAATGTGTGTCGCCGTAGGGTGCTTGGTTCCTTTTGTCAGGAAGAAGGATGGGTCGCTTCAGATGTGTATTGATTATCGGCAGCTCAACAAAGTCACTATAGAAAACAAGTATCCACTGCCTCGGATAGATGATTTGTTCGAACAATTGTAGGGTGCGAGCTTCTTCTCCAAAATTGATTTACGGTCGGGATATCACCAGTTGAAGATCAGAGAGCAGGATATTCCTAAGACCGCCTTCAGAACTCGTTATGGCCATTTTGAATTCTTGGTAATGTCCTTTGGACTGACCAATTCTCCTCCGGCTTTCATGGATCTTATGAATCCGGTTTTCAAACCATTTCAAGACTCCTTCGTGATTGTTTTTATTGATGACATCCTTGTCTACTCGCGCAGTCAGGAGAACCATGCTAATCACATCAGTGCAG
The DNA here is from genome assembly GCA_005239525.1 of Nicotiana knightiana. Taxonomy (NCBI): domain Eukaryota; kingdom Viridiplantae; phylum Streptophyta; class Magnoliopsida; order Solanales; family Solanaceae; genus Nicotiana; species Nicotiana knightiana. The sequence goes on along the minus strand of ML388115.1, from coordinate 18,909 downwards.
TTCTGCAGACTCTTTATCAGCACCAATTGTAGGCCAAGTTTTCAAAATGTGAATTTTGGTTAGAGTCAGTCACATTTTTGGGTCATGTTGTTTCCAAAGAAGGGATTAAGGTTGACCCCCAGAAGATCACAACAGTGAAGGATTGGCCTAGACCGACGACCCCGATAGAGATTCGCAGTTTCTTGGGTCTAGCCGGGTGTTATCAGAGGTTTATAGAGGGGTTCTCTACCCTCGCCTCCCTGTTGACTAAATTTGACGCAGAAGGCAACTAAGTTCCAATGGTCCGATGCTTGTGAGAAGAGCTTCCAAGAATTGAAATCAAGATTGACTTCAGTACCGGTGTTAACTTTGCGAGAAGGTACGAAGGGATTTGTGGTTTATTGCGATTCTTCAAGGGTTGGTTTGGGATGTGTGTTGATGCAACACGGGAAGGTTATAGCCTATGCTTCCAGGCAACTCAAGAATCATGAGAAGAATTATCCGACGCATGATTTAGAACTCGTGGAAGTTGTGTTTGCATTAAAAATCTGGCGGCATTATTTGTATGGGGTCCATGTGGACGTGTTCTCAGACTACAAGAATCTCCAATATTTGTTCAGGCAGAAGGAGTTAAATTTAAGGCCGCGACAATGGTTAGAATTGATTAAGGATTATGAAATGAACATTCTGTACCATCCAGGGAAAGCAAATGTAGTGGCCGACGCTCTCAGTCGGAAGTCTTTGGGTAGTCTGGTTCATATGGAGGAAGATTAGAGGCCGTTGGCTCAAGAGATTTGTCAGTTGGCTAGTCTGGGGGTCTATCTCTCAACCTCAGACGAGGGGAAGGTCATGGTGCATAATGGGGCAGAATCATCACTTGTAGCAGAAGTCAAGGAGAAGTGGTTTATGGATCCAGCATTGGCGCAATTGAAGGAGGCAGTTTTGAATAGAAAGATTTCGGCATTTTTGCTCGGGAATGATGATGGTGTTTTGCGGTGCCAGGGAAGCTTATGTGTTCCTGATGTGGATAATCTTCGGGAGAGGGTGATGGCGGAAGCTCACAGTTCCAGGTATTCCGTGCACCCAGGTTCCACGAAAATGTATCAAGATCTCTGGGAAATTTATTGGTGGAGCGGTATGAAAAGAGGTGTGGCGGACTTTGTATCTAAATGTCCGAATTGTCAGCAGGTGAAGGACGAGCATTAGAGGCTTGGTGGGTTAACTCAACTTATGGAAATTCCAATGTGGAAATGGGAAATGATCAATGGATTTAGTGGTAGGGTTACCTCGCACTCAGTGTAAGTTCGACTCGATTTGGGTGATAATGGATCGACTCATGAAATCAGCTCACTTCTTGCCGGTCAAGAGCACCGATACTGCAGTACAGTACGCTCAGTTGTATACCAAGGAAATAGTCAAGCTTCATGGTACTCAAGTCTCTATTGTATCAGACCAAGGGGCCCAGTTCACAGCTAAATTTTGGAGGAAATTTCAGCAGGGTTTGGGTACTCAGGTAAATCTCACCACAGCTTTCCGACCGCAAACTGATGGTCAGGCAGAGCGGACTATTCAGACCCTTGAAGATATGTTACGGGCTTGTATATTGGACTTCAAGGGTAGCTGGAATGATCATTTACCGCTTATCGAATTTTCTTACAATAACAACTTTCACGCTAGTATTCACATGGCCCTATTTGAGGCATTGTATAGAAGGGGGTGTAGATCTCCGATTGGGTGGTTCGAGGTTGGTGAAGCAGAATTTTTAGGGCCATATCTTGTGCACCAGGCATTGGAAAAAGTCAAAGTCATTCGGGAGAGGATGATAACCGCCCAGAGCCGTCAAAAATCCTATGCGGACGTTCGTCGAAGAGAATTAGAATTCCAAGTTGATGATTGGGTATTCTTGAAGGTATCTCCCATGAAGGGAGTGATGCGGTTTGGGAGGAAAGGGAAATTAAGCCCAAGTTATGTCGGGCTATATCGAATTGCTCAAAGGATAGGTCAAGTGGCTTATAGGTTGGAATTACCCCATGAATTATCATTAGTGCACCCGGTGTTCCACGTGTCCATGTTGAAGAAAGTGGCTGGAGATCCATCATTCATCGTGCCAGTTGATACCATTGAGGTTAATGAAGAATTATCATATGAGGATGTTCCGGTTGCTATTCTTGATAGACAAGTCTGTAGATTGAGGAACAAAGAAATTGCTTCAGTTAAAGTATTGTGGCGAAGTCAGCGCTTTGAGGAAGCCACGTGGTAGGCGGAAAATGAGATGAAAGAAAGATATCCCCACTTATTTGAACAAGTCTAGTAGTGATGTCAGAACTCTCTCCTCTAAGAAAATTATACTTTACGTTCGGTTCTGTGCAAAAGAACCCCATATTTCCCTAGTTGCGTTATTGCTGTAATTTCCCCATTTGTGCTAAAACCAGACTCGCTGTTCTATTGGGTTGTATGGGACTCATTAAAACGACCAAGAATGTGCAATGTGAACCATGAACAAACTTGTGGTATAAGAGGAAAGAACTATGTGTAGTTGACAAAATGATTGAATGTCTGCAAATTGTTGGAGTAACAACGTTTTGTGTGAGTTATTGGGTGATTAAAACTGTGTAATGGTGCTTGGAAATGTGTTTCGGGGGTTCTCTAGCAGGTAGATAGATCTNGACCAAGTATGTGCAATGTGAACCATGAACAAACTTGTGGTATAAGAGGAAAGAACTATGTGTAGTTGACAAAATGATTGAATGTCTGCAAATTGTTGGAGTAACAACGTTTTGTGTGAGTTATTGGGTGATTAAAACTGTGTAATGGTGCTTGGAAATGTGTTTCGGGGGTTCTCTAGCAGGTAGATAGATCTAATTACAAAGGGAACTCTGGCGAAATTTTTCTGAAAGATCGGAGTTTGTGAAAATCTGGAAGTTGCATATCATGCTTTCAAAACAAAATGATTTCCAAAACCCTCATTCGAGGATGAATGATTTTAAGGGAGGGAGAGGGGGGGGGGTGGAGGATGTAACGACCCATAAAATTTTCTTGTTTAAAAATAATGCCGAACAAGTCCCCGAGTTGTTTTATTGTGGGAATCTTTGAAACAGGTCTGAATTGACTAAAAAGTACCCTGAGACTTAAAGAACATAATTTTCCAAAAAGTAGGTGTTATGCGACGCACTATGCGATCGCACAGCGTGTATGCGGACCGCATAATGGTCGCATACCTAGGAACAATAACTTCCCCATTTGAAGTCAACTATGCGGTCCAGTATGCGATCGCATAACGTGTATGCGGACCGCATAATGGTCGCATACCTAGGAACAATAACTTCCCCATTTGAAGTCAACTATGCGGTCCAGTATGCGATCGCATAACGTGTATGCGGACCGCATAATGGTCGCATACCTAGGAACAATAACTTCCCCATTTGAAGTCAACTATGCGGTCCAGTATGCGATCGCATAACGTGTATGCGGACCGCATAATGGTCGCATACCTAGGAACAATAACTTCCCCATTTGAAGTCAACTATGCGGTCCAGTATGCGATCGCATAACGTGTATGCGGACCGCACATTTGGTCGCATACCTGGGCAGTGTGTTTTGGATTTTTGGCCCATCTTGAGGGCCATTGTGCAATCAGATCTGCGAACCGCATGTCAGGAATGCGATCGCATTCCTAACTACATTCTTGTGTGGGGCCCTATTTTTTCTAATTTTTTAAACCCGACCCCAGTTCATTAAAACACCCCTCCCCTTCATTTTAACCATTTTCTGTACAAAACTAGAGAGAAGGGAGAGAGGGAGAAAGCTTCATCTTTACCAATTGGATTTTCAAAGTCACTCAGGCCTGGAAATTTCGAGTAATCATCTTCTTCTTCATTCTAACAGGTAAGAATCCCCAAACCCTTTTCATGATCATTAATATCCATAATCTATTAAGAGGAAGTGGGTTCGGGTAAACAAATAAGGGGTTGACAATCTAAGAGGGGAGTCACATAGCATTTGATAAAATGCTTAAAAAGAGTTCAAATGGTATGCATGGTTTCCAATTCTGAGTTCAATATGTTTAATTGTGAACTAGATTGATGGTACTAGTCGGTCCGGTGATTTGTGAGTAAAAGTTAAAAAGGAATTTCGACTCCAGGTATGTATGGCTAACTTTAACCTTCGTAGAATCCTCTTGTTGGGTCCGAGTATTTTGTATGTGTACCTTGTTTAGAAATATGAGAATTGATTATTCAAACGTGTTGAGGCGTGAGATTCTATTCTCTGATTTTCCTAGTTGATTGTCATGCTACTGTACTAGATGAGGTTGTGAAAGGTGTTTGGCGTGTAATGAACGAAAGATTGATAATGTGCTCAAATGTGGGAATGTGTAAAATAGTTGAAAGCGATACGTGGAAAGTAATGAAAAAGAGTAATGTGAAACAATGTAACATAATTGAGCGAATTTGGCAACACCGTGTTCATGAAATTAATACTTGATAAAAGTTATGGTGCCTTGGGCCCAAATAAATAAGTCGTTGATATGAACTTGTATTCCTTGAAATGGTGATTCTTGTGATGCAATTGTTTGTGATTGTGCTATGAATTAAAATTGTCAGAAGGGGTCGGGTTGCGCGCCGCAACACGAAGTAATAAGGTTGATGGGTTGTGGTGATAAGGGTGGCCGGGGTAATAAAGGTGTCCGAGGAAATAAGGATGGAATGTGATCGTTATCACCACTGAAATGAAAATCCATGAGCTCTTGAATATGATGATGTTGAAAGGGAAAAAAGGAGAGATTGTGAAACTTGTTTGATTTTGGTTGTTTCCTTCCACGTGCATTGATTAATTGGTTTATTGCTGTTCCTTAATTGTGTATTGTTTGATTGTACTTGGGATAAAGTTTGTTTATACATACTAGTACTATTCCACAGTACTAACGTCCCTTTTGCCGGGGGCGCTACATCTTTTATATGGATGTAGGTGGGTCCATAGAAGGTTGCTCAGCTCGCCGTTTGTGGTGCCTTCTCGTCATCCTTTTTCAACTGTACTAGTGAGCCCCACTTCCTCCCGGGGCCATGTGTAGTTCATGCCATCTCCTTTTTGAGTATATTATGTATTGTAAGGTATAGCCGGGGCCTTGTCGCCGGCAAGTATTCTATAAACTCCTAGAACTCTTAGAGGCTCCGTAGACACTATGTGGGTGTATATGTATATTTTGGGCAGTGGTTGTATGTATTTGTAATCGTGGTCCATATCGGGAAGTGGGACTTTTGCTTTTAGCTGATGCCGTTTGGGTTATGCAACGCTCCGACTACATTACAATGGTGCATGATGTCTATATTCTCGGATATGGTGGAGGATTTCTTAGAAGTGTTCATGGACGACTTCTCGATGGTTGGTGATTCTTTTGAGCATTTCCTCGACAACCTTAGGCAAGTGCTAAAAAAGTGCGAGAAAATAAACCTTGTGCTAAATTGGGAGAAATGCCACTTCATGGGGGTTGAGGGAATTGTATTGGGCCACAAAATTTCTAAACATGGCATAGAGGTTGACCAAGAAAAAATTGAGATCATCTCCAAACTTCCTCCACTGACTTCAGTGAAAGTTATCCGGAGCTTTTTGGGGTACGCCGACTTCTATAGGCGTTTTATCAAGTACTTCTCAAAAATTGCAAATCCTATGTGCAAGCTCCTTGAAAAAGATGCCAAATTTGTGTTTGATGAGAAGTTCCTTAAAGCTTTTGAAGAATTGAAAGAGAAGCTCACCACGACACCCATTATTTTAACACCGGATTGGTCCCTTCCATTTGAACTCATGTGTGACGCCAGTGGTGTAGCTATTGGAAGGGTGCTTGGTCAAAGGCATAACAAAGTTCTTCATCCTATCTACTACGCAAGCAAGATGCTCAATGGTGCTCAAAATGATTATACTATGTGAGCAAGAACTTTTGCTATCTTATGGCGAAGAAGGATGCCAAGGCACGATTAATCCGATGGGTTCTTTTATTGCAAGAATTCAACTTTGAGGTCAAGGATCACAAGGGCACAAAAAATGAAGTTGCGGATCATTTGTCTAGGCTTGAGGAAGAAGGAAGAGCAAAGGAGAACGTTGACATCAATGATGTTTTTCCAGATGAACACATATTGGCATTGTCTTATTCATCCACCCCTTGGTATGCCGATATTGCTAACTATTTGGTTAGCGACCTTATTCCCGATGGATTGGAGACTTATCAAAAGAAGAAGTTCTTGCGGGAATGTAGGCAATACTATTGGTAGGAGCCCTTCTTGTTTCGCATTTGTGCCGACAACATCATTCGGCGGTGTATTCCAGAAGATGAGGTTATTCCAATTCTCAAGGCATGCCATGACTTGCCGGTTGGAGGTCATCATTGAGGAAATTGAACGGTAGCAAAGGTACTCGAGTGTGGCTATTATTGGCTGTCAATCTACCAGGACGCGAATCAAATGGTCAAAGCTTGTGATCAATGTCAAAGAAAAGGGTCAATCTCTAAGAGGCATGAGATGCCTATGAATTTTGTGATGGAGGTCGAAATCTTTGACGTGTGGGGGATCGATTTCACGGGTCCCTTTGTGAGCTCTTATGGCATGAAGTATATCCTAGTGGCAGTGGACTATATGTCCAAGTGGGTTGAGGCAATCGCCTTTCCAAACAATGAGGCGAGGAGTGTGACCTTTGTTTTTCAAGAAAAGCATATTCACACGGTTTGGCACTCCTAGAGCCATTCTTAGAGATGGTGGCTCTCATTTCTGCGACAAGGCTTTCACCAGGCTACTCGAGAAATATGGCGTAAAGAACAAGGTGGCCACACCTTATCAGCCTCAGTCGAGTGGCCAAGTTGAAGTCTCCAATAGGGAGATTAAGAACATTCTAGCCAAATTTGTCAATGTAAACATGACTGACTGGTCAATAAAGCTAGATGATACATTATGGTCCTATCACACAACGTTTAAGACTCCTATTGGCACTTCACTATACCAGTTAGTCTTTGGCAAGGCATGTCATTTACCCATGGAGCTGGAACACAAGGCCATGTGGGCTTTGAAAACGTTTAACCTTGACTGGGCCGAGGCTTCTAATCTGAGATTGACACAACTCAACAAAATGGAAGAATTCGGTTTCCATGCCTATGAGAGTGCAGCAGTGTACAAGGAAAGAATGAAGTTTGTCCATGACAAGAAGACCTTGAAGCGGGAGTTCAAATCGGGTGACTTAGTCTTGCTTTTCAATTCAAGACTCAAGTTGTTCCCGGGAAAACTCAAATCTAAATGGTCTGGCCCGTTCAAAGTGGTCAATGTGTCCCCATTTGGAGCGGTTGAATTGGAGCGGAAGATGGATTCCGAACTTTCAAGGTGAATGGACAGCGGGTTAAGCACTACTTGGGCAAAACTGGAATGAAGCATCTGGTGGAGCAATTTTCTCTCAAATATGGTCCATCCCCCATCACTGAGTAAGCCCAAAAAGGGGCCAACTTCATCATTCCACGACGTTATATTAAGCACTTCGTGGGAGGAAACCCATGTGTAGTAACATTCTTTTTGTTCCTTATTTTTATTTTTTTTGTTATGTAGATTAGATTGAGCAAGTTGACGTGTTTGTTAGAGTGCAGGTGGTCCAAAATATCATAAAACATGGTGAGCATATTGAAGAAATGAAAGATAAGTCACTCAAGGGAGTTTGCTGCAACTATGCGGTCGCATAATGACTATGTGAACCACATAGTGGTTGCAAACTTGGACAGGAAGTTGATAAGAATTTGCTAAAAATATATGGTGAAAAATCACATTATGCGGTCTACATATCAATTATGCGACCGCATAATGCTTCGCATCTATGAGGTAATTAGACCTAGCCTGAGACCACTGCATAACACTCATGCGGTCGCATAATGTGTTATGCAGTCACTTGTCCACCGCATCCTTGAAAGGTAAAAATCCCTAACCTTCTTCCTAACCCTCTTCACACAACTTCACTCACTTGCACACAAGCACTTACACTCGCACAAGATAAACAAAAAAAAAGAGTAAGGCTAGAATGGATTTTGAAGCAAGAACAAGAATCGATCAAACGAAACCAAGTGCAATTATATTTCGGAGATCATTTTCTTCTACTTGTTTTCTACATCTGGTATGTACTTTCTCCCCTTTCCATTTCTGTTCTTTTGCTTTGTATTGTTTTTGCTCTTTCTTTGTGTCTTTTGTGTTGTTTTTGTCTTTGGTAGACCCCTAAGTGCTTAATTAGAGATAAAAATGTTAGTAGGGGGTATGTGAGCTTGATGTAGGCTGTAAATTTTTGTTAGGAGAAGGTTTGAATCGTGGGAACGATGACTTTTGCGGCCCGCATAAACGGTTTGCTGCCAGCAAAGTCACCGCAAATATAACCCTAAGTGACCTTGTGTAGTGCAATAATGCGGAGGCTTTTGCGATCGTAAAACTGTTATGCGGCTCACAAAGCCACCGTAAGGCTGGTCAGGTGATGGGTTTGTCTAAGGGACATTATGCGGCATGTTTACGATCTCAAACCCTACTTTACGGTGGGCTTTGCGATCGCATATTTTTGGTCCAATCAGGGTACACAGGTTTGCGATGGATATGCGATCGCATAACCCATCACATACCTGATATTTTTTCTGAGTACTGTAATTATCCGAGGGGTTTCTGGTCCAGTTGGTGGTTATGCGACCGCATAACCCATCACATCTTATGTTTATTTTGCAATTTTTTAGTCTTATTCTTGCTATGCTACGCTCATCGCTCACACACTATTTCTTTGCAGAAATGACACCAAAGCAGGCTATAGTAATGCGATCCCCATCTGCTCGTGGGAATAAAAGGGCCACTGCTGACCAACATGCACACCAAGCAAAACTTCCACGACCGGACACCTCTCGCGCTGCTGGTGAGCACTCCTCCCAGTCTGATGATGAGGAGGCACAACCAAATACCTTTCCAGTAGTAGACTTGCAAGCTGAGGCAAGAAGGAAAAAGGGGGAGGATCTACAACTCTGGGGTCACAGGCTCCATGAGTCTGTACAAAGAGGGGTTTGAAAAGCGAAAGATCCTCGACAAAAAGCAATTGAGCCTGAACGGGTTACAGGAACACTACCCTCACATCCTGGAGAACATCAAGGAGAGGCAGTGGCAATTCTTCACAAAGGTCCCTGATGAGTATAACGAGACTATTTTGCGAGCATTTTATGCTTCATATGGGGCCTCCAGAACCGCTGAGCACAAGAGAAACAAGGTCTTTAGAGACACACTTCTGGTTCGAGGAAAGCAGGTACTATGTGATAAGGGCACCATCAATGACTTGTACTTTGAGTGCTGGAGTCTAGGCACGGCTGAGTATGAGGCCAAAATAGCAAACAAAGACAGCGAGCGTGCTTAGATAGCGTATGTGATACAAAAGGGAACCCCAGCCTGGATTGACCCTAACCAGAAGGTTTACAAAGAGGATCTCACATGAGAGGTTCGCTACTGGCTGAGCTTTGTCACTTCACGCCCGATACCATCCAGAAATGAAACAGATATCAACATTGAGAAAGCACTTCTGATTGCATGCATCATGACGGGTATCAAAATTGATGTGGGTGAGATTATTTTCCGAGAGTTGGGGGTCAGGGAAAACCAGAAAGCCATGTCACTTCCATTCCCCTGCTTGATCATAGCTCTCTGTAATGCTGTGGGAGTTCCTCCATTGTCACACCATGAAAAAACGGTGAAAGCGCTTAATGATATTGATATCATGCGTATTAGTGATGCAGTGTCAAAGGAAGCTGATGCTCCTACAAAGATTCAGATCCCCCTCCCAGCATACACAGACATTCCAGAATCCCAGATACATGCCTCTCTTGAGGCCACTGTGATGACCCAAAAGGTCATCCCGTGTACTTTTAGCTAAATTTGTGTTCCGAAGCCATGAAAGCCTCCTTTTATCTCACCTCGATGTGCATGCGCAACCCGGGCGCATAGCTGGGAAGCCGTTATGTGGAAAATTGATAAAATGATGATTTTATAATAAATATTTGAATAAAGTTGACTTTTTTCAATATTTTTGATAAACGGACCCGGACCCGTGATTTGACGGTCCCGGAGGGTCCATAGGAAAATATGGGACTTGGGCGTATGTCGGGAATTGAAGTCCGAGGTGCCAAGTCCGAGAAATGAATTTTTGAAGATAATTGTTTTCTGAAAAATATAAAGGTTTTTGAAAATGAGATTTGATGTGAAACATGTGATACCGGGCCCGTATTATGGTTTCGGAGCCCAGAGCAGGTTCAATATGTCTATTATGTGTTATCTGTGAAATTTGGAAAGAAACTGACTTAGTTAGACGTGATTCAGATCATAAATGGAAAAATTGAAGTTTAAGAAGTTTTGAGAAATTTCATTGCTTTTGAGCTTTAATTCGATGTTCATGATGTTATTTTTGTGATTTGATTACACGAATAAGCCCGTAGGATGTTTTTTAGGTTGTGTGCATATTTGGTTTTGAGCCCCGAGGGCTTGAGTGAGTTTCGGGTAGGTTTCGGGGTGTAAAAACATAGAAAACATCTGGTGTAAAGTGCATTTTCTGGTGTATGGTGTTTAACACTATGCGATCGCATAGGTATAGTTGGGATCGCATAGCAGTGTGGGTGGGGCGAGAATATGTTGCACTATGCTATCGCATAGGTATAGTTGCGATCGCATAGGAGGATAGGATGCTGGGGAAGGGGGGGCTGGGGTAGTGTGTTGTGCGATCGCAATGCACCATTCGCGATCGCATAGGTTAAGAACCAAGTCCACAATGTGATCGCATTACTTACTTCGCGATCGCATAGACAAAATCCGCCCAGTGATTTTAAGTTCAAAACAGAATGCTCATTACGGGATTTTACCATTTTTCACAATCTTTTTCTTCTCCACACCTCCTTGGGCGATTTTTGAAGAAATCCTTCTCCATAACCTCTTAGGTAAGTAATCTTTGACTGGTTTTCTTCCATTTTTATGAACATCCATTAGATTCTAGGCCTAAAAACATGGGATTAAAGGTAAAAAATTAGGGATTTGGGTAGAGTAAGGGCTTTTTTTGATTATTTGGGAATTTGACCTCGTTTTGGGATCATATTTCAAAAAACGTTATATATTCAGACTTGTGGAAGAATGGGAGATCCGGTTTTGCTCCGAACCTCGTGTCTGGACCAAGCGGGCCCGGGGTTGATTTTTGGATTTTTGGGAAGAATATTGGGAAATCTATAATTAAGCATTGGAATTGAATTGTTTAGCATTTATTGATGTTATTGAGTCGATTATGTGTAGATATGATTGATTTGGAGCTGGGTTCGAAAGGAAAAGAGGTGCTTGAGGCTTGATTTTGATCTTCGGAGTCGAGGTAAGTGTTTGGCCTAACCTTATCTTGAGGGAATATGAATTGAGTCCTAATTTCTACGTGTTTATTCCATGTTCAATGTATAGGTGAGATGACGAGTACCTATATGTTGTTGTTAAGCATGACCGTGAGTCGGATATTTGCAAGTATTTTATATTTATTGGCTTTTACTGTGTTTATGGGTTTAATATCAATTTGATAGCTATTCATTTGGTGGAAATTCTTAGTTATGGGTATTTTTGAGTAGTTGATCGGTTGAGGAACTTTATGTTGGATTATACACTTGTGTAGGATTGGTTATAGCTGTGTCCCTTGCCGGGACGGTATTATTCTTGTTGATTATTCCGTACATTTAAGGTTTCTTATTGTTGATTTTCATGCCAACTGTTGTTTTTTTATGTTGTTATGCACGGGGGGACATTCTGTGCCATATTTTATGTTGTTATGCACGAGGGGACATTCCGTGCCATGTTTATGTTGTTTATGCACGAGGGGACATTCTGTGCCGTGTTTATGATTATTATGCATGAGGGGATATTTTGTGCCGTGTTGATGATATATATATGCACGAGGGGACATTCCGTGCCATGATTGTGATGTTTTATGCACGAGGGGACATTCTATGCCATGTTTATGTTGTTTATGCACGAGGGGACATTCCGTGCCGTGTTAATGATTATTATGCACGAGGCGACATTCCGTGTCGTGTTGATGATATATATATATACACGAGGGGACATTCCGTGCCGTAATTGTGATGTTTTATGCACGAGGGGACATTCTATTCCATGTTTATGTTGTTTATGCACAAGGGGACACTCTGCGCCATATTTTATATTATTATGCACGAGGGGACATCCCGTGCCATGTTATGCAAAAAATATGCACGAGGGGACATGACGTTCCGTTTCTTTTCACTTGTTTATTTCGTGTTGTTAATTCCCGTTATTGTTTTTGGATATTTGGATTGTTTCTTCGTTCCATCATTTCAGTAGTTTCTATCCCTTTTCCCCTAGCATGTTTCCCCGTTATTGTACTTACTGTTTATTTTCTCGTGGTTGTTTCCTGTTATATTTTATTTAAACTGCACATGTGATATTATTTGTCATGTCCTAGCCTCGTCACTACTTCGCCAAGGTTAGGCTCGACACTTACTCAGTACATGGGATCGGTTGTACTTATGCTACACCTGCACTTCTTTATGTTGTGCAGATCCCGGTACCGGACCCAGTGGACACTGATCGAGGAGGCTTCCTTCAGTCCACCAGGCGACACTGAGGTAGTCCTGCAGGCGTTCGCAGGCCTTGGCATCACCTCCTATCTTACTTCATTTTCTGTCTTTTCGTATTTCCGATACAGTAGAACTTTGTTTATTCATACCTTTATTTGTAGTAAATCATAGACAGTCCGTGAAGTTGTGATACCCAATTCAGGGAGTTGTTATTAAGGATTTTTTTAATACTCTTTAATTAAGCTGTTAGACTTCACCTTTTCCGCATTTCTTATTTCTATGTGTTCTTGTGCATCACTTTTTAAATGCTAAATAACAAAGGAATAAACTAGAATAACCAGTAACGTTGGTTTGTATAGCGGGTTCTACGTTAGACGCCATCACGATCCCGACGGTGGGATTTCGGGTCATGAAAAGTTGGTATCAGAGCTCTAGGTTGCTTAGGTCTCACAGTTCATGGACAAACTTGGTAGAGTCTGAGGGATCGGTACAAAGACGTCTGTAGTTATTCCCAAAGGCTGCAAAGTTAGGAAATAACTTCACATCTTTTCTTCTCTGTCGTGCGATTTGAGTTCTAAATGCTAACTTAGTTTCTATTCCATTCTCTCGCAGATGTCGAGAATACGTGCTTCCTCATCTACCGATCAGCAGCCCGATTCTCCCGTTGCAGCTCTTACTAGAGGCCGAGGCCGTGCTAGAGGCCGAGGCAGAGCCAGGGCTCAGCCCAGAGCAGAAGCCCCAGTAGAGGATCCTTAGGTGGAGGTTTCAGAGGAGATTCCCACTCGGGCAGTTCCAGTCGGATCACCTCAGGTCCCATAGGGGTTCATTGCCACCCCGGTTCTTCAGGACGCTCTGCTCCACTTAGTGGGCCTCATGGAGAGCGTGGCTCAGGATGATCTTCTTCCTACTGCACCACTCGTCTCTCAGGCTGGGGGAGGGACCCAGACTCCTGCTACCCGCACACCAGAGCAGCTAACTTCTCAGTTCCAGACTCCAGCACCTCAGGCAGCTGGAGCAGCACCGGGTTTTGTGGCACAGGCAATTGAGGGGGCAACCATGTCTGCCGATGCTTTGTGGAGATCGGATCGGTTCACCAAGCTATTTCCTACTACATTACTGGTGCACCATCAAAGGATCCCCATGATTACTTGGACAGTTGCTATGAGGTTCTTCGGAACATGGGTATCATGGAGTCCAATGGAGTTGATTTTGCTACATTCCGTCTTTCTGGTACCGCCAAGACTTGGTGGAGGGACTACTGTTTGGCCAGACCAGCTGGGTCTTCGCCTTTGACTTGGGCTTAGTTCTCTGAGTTAATCTTGAGGAAGTTTCTTCCAGTTACTTAGAGGGAGGGTCTTCGGAGGCAGTTTGAGTGCCTCCAGTAGGGATTTATGACTGTTACACAGTATGAGACCAGGTTCATTACTCTAGCCCGACATGCTATCATGATACTCCCCACTGATCGCGAGAGGGTGAGGAGGTTTATTGAGGGTCTAGCTCAACCTATTAGACTTCAGATAGCCAGAGAGACAGGTACTGATATCTCTTTTCAGGATGCGGCCAATGTGGCCAGGCGTATTGAGATGGTCTTATCGCAGGACAGTGGTCAGGGGTGTGACAAGAGACCTCGTCATTTTGGCCGGTTCAGTGGTGCCTCATCTGGAGGCAGGGATTCTTTTGGCAGAGGTCATCCTCCTAGGCCATGCCAGTCGGCACTTCAGGTATCCCGCAGTGCACCACCAGCTCCTACTAGTGCACCATCAGCTCCTATCAGTGCACCACCGATTCAGAGCTTTCAGGGTGGTTATTCTGGTCTTCATGGATAGTTTCAGGGAAAACATTCTTAGCAGCCAAGGTCTTGCTTCACTTGTGGTAGTGTGGGGCACATTTCCAGGTTCTGCCCCCGAGGTCCCGGTGGTCCTCAATATCAGGGTTCCCATGCTATGATTCCCGAACCAGGTGCACCCCCGCCCCTTCACCCAGCTAGGGGTGGAGGTTAAGGTAGGCCAGTCCATTATAGGTGGAGGGCAGACTATGAGAGGTAGAGGTCAGCCCGCAGTGGGTAGACCCAGAGATGTTCAGGTTGGAGGGGCTCCGCCCCGATGCTATGCTATTCCTACCAGGCCTGAGACTGAGGCCTCTAATGCAGTCATTACATCTATGGTTTCAGTTTGCAGCAGAGATGCTTCGATTTTATTTGATTCGGGTTCTATATTCTCCTATGTGTCTTCATATTTTTCCCCTTATCTGAGCATGCCCCATGATTCCCTAAGTACTTCTGTATATGTGTCTACCCCGACGAGTGATTTTATTGTGGTAGATCGAGTCTACCGTGCATGCTCAGTGGTTATTGGTGGTCTGGAGACTCATGTAGATCTCTTGCTTCTTGATATGGTTGATTTTGATGTCATTTTGGGGATGGATTGGTTATCTCCCTACCATGCTATTCTGGACTGTCATGCCAAGACTTTTGACCTTGGCCTTGCCAGGAGTACCTCGTTTGGAGTGGAGAGGGACTCCCAGTCATTCTTCCGGTAGAGTTATTTCATATATGAATGCTCGGCACATGGTCGAGAAGGGTTTTTTGGCATATATGGCCTATGTTCGTGATTCGAGTGATGAGGTTCCTTCTATGGAGTTTGTGCCTGTGGTTACTGAGTTTCCAAAGGTATTCCCTGTTGAACTGCCGAGTATGCCACCCGACAGGGATATTGACTTTTGTATTGAGGTGGCTCCGGGCACTCAGCCCATTTCTATCTCGCCGTATCGTATGGCCCCGCCAGAGTTGAAGGAGTTGAAGGATCAGTTGCAGGATTTGTTGGATAAAGGCTTCATCAGGCCTAGTGTTTCTCCTTGGGGT
The DNA here is from genome assembly GCA_005239525.1 of Nicotiana knightiana. Lineage (NCBI taxonomy): Eukaryota > Viridiplantae > Streptophyta > Magnoliopsida > Solanales > Solanaceae > Nicotiana > Nicotiana knightiana. The sequence goes on along the minus strand of ML388115.1, from coordinate 3,463 downwards.
GCCCCAGTGTTGTTTGTCAAGAAGAAAGATGGCTCGATGAGGATGTGTATTGACTACCGGCAGTTGAACAAGGTTACTGTTAAGAATAAGTATCCTTTACCGAGGATTGATAATTTATTTGACCAGCTTCAGGGTGATATAGTGTTTTCCAAGATTGACTTGAGATCTGGTTACCATCAGCTGAGGATTAGGGCGTCTGATGTCCCTAAGATAACCTTTGTCATTTCGTATGGGCATTATGAGTTCTTGGTGATGTCATTTGGGTTGATAAATGCCCCTGCTGCTTTTATGGAGTTGATGAACTGAGTGTTCAGGCCCTATTTGGACTCATTCGTGATTGCTTTCATTGATTATATTTTGATTTAATCCTGTAGCCAAGAGGAGCATGAGCAGCACCTTCGAGTCGTCCTCCAAACTCTGAAGGATAGTCAGTTGTATTCCAAATTTTCCAAGTGTGAGTTCTAGTTGAGTTCGGTTGCATTTCTACGCCATGTGGTAACATCAGAGGGTATTCGGGTGGATCTCAAGAAGATTTCAGTAGTCAGAGATTGGCCTAGGCCTACTTCGGCTACAGAGATTCGGAATTTCTTGGGCTTAGCAGGTTATTATCGCCGGTTTGTGGAGGGCTTTTCATCTATTGCAGCCCCGATTACCAAGTTGACTCACAAGGGTGCCCAGTTCAGGTGGTCTGATGAGTGTTAGGCGAGCTTTCAGAAGCTCAAGACAGCCTTGACCACGACACCGGTGTTAGTTTTGCCCACAGGTTCAGGGCCTTATACCGTGTATTGTGATGCTTCACGGGTGGGACTTGGTGCAGTGTTGATGTAGGATAGCAAGGTCATAGCCTATGCTTCTCGTCAGTTGAAGGGTAATGAGAAGAAATATCTACTTCAAGATTTGGAGTTAGCAGCTATTGTTTATGCAATGAAGATCTGGAGGCATTATCTGTATGGTGTATCATGTGAGGTGTTCACAGATCATAAGAGTTTGCAATATTTGTTCAAACAGAAAGAGTTGAATATGAGGCAGAGGAGATGGTTAGAGTTGTTAAAGGATTATGACATGTGGTGACCGATGCTTTGAGCCGGAAGTCAGCCAGCATCGGTAGTCTTGCTTATATACCAGTCGGAGAGCGACCGCTTGCTTTGGATGTTCAGGCTTTGGCCAACCGGTTCATGAGATTGGAGGGTTCTGAGACTGGCAGTGTTTTGGCCCATACTGTGGCCCATTCATCATTTTATGATCGTATCCGGGCCAGGCAGTATGATGATCGTCATTTATGTGTTCTTAGAGATACGGTCAGGCACAGAGGTGCCAAGCAGGTCACAGTTGATGATGAGGGAGTTTTGAGGATGCAGGGTCATATTTATGTACCTGATGTTGATGGCATTCGGGAGTTGATATTGCAGGAGGCCCATAGTTTCTGGTATTCCATTCATCCCGGCGCCGCAATGATGTACCATAACTTGCGGCAGCATTATTGGTGGCGGAGGATGAAGAAGGATATTGTAGCATATGTAGCTTGGTGCTTGAACTGTCAGCAAGTTAAGTACGAGCACCAGAGACCCGGTGGTTTGATGTAGCAGATTGAGCTTCCTGAGTGGAAGTGGGAACGTATTACCATGGATTTCGTAGTTGGGCTCCCACGGACTCAGAGGACATTTGACGCGGTGTGGGTCATTGTGGATAGGCTGACCAAGTTAGCACACTTCATTCCTGTATCAGCTTCGTATTCGGCAGAGAAGTTGGCAACGATCTACATGAGAGAGATAGTTCGATTGCATGGTGTGCCCGTGTCCATTATTTCTGACCGAGGTACTCAGTTTACCTCCCATTTCTGGAGAGTATTTCAGTGTGAGTTGGGCATACGGGTTTATTTGAGCACATCATTTCATCCTCAGACGGACGAACAGTCCGAGCGTACTATTCAGATTTTGGAGGATATGTTGCGAAAATGTGTCATTGATTTTGGAGGTTCATGGGACCAGTTCTTGCCTTTAGCTGAGTTTGCCTACAACAATAGTTACCAGTCGGGCATTCAGATGGCTCTTTATGAGGTGTTGTATGGTAGGCGGTGTCGGTCACCAGTTAGATGGTTCTAGCCGGGAGATGCTACATTGTTGGGTTCAGAGTTAGTCCAGGATGCCTTGGATAAAGTGAAGATTATTCAGGATAGACTTCGTACAGCCCAGTCCAGGCAGAAGAGTTATGCGGATCGCAGAGTTCGTGATTTGGCATTTATGATTGGAGACCGGGTATTTCTTCGAGTGTCACCCATGAAGGGCGTGATGAGGTTCGGGAAGAAGGACAAGTTGAGCCCTAGGTACATTGGTCCATTTGAGATTCTGGATAAGGTACGAGAGGTGGCTTACAGACTTGCTTTGCCACCTAGTTTATCAGTCGTGCATCCGGTGTTTCACGTATCTATGCTTCGGAGGTACATTGCCGATCCATCTCATGTGCTTGACTTCAGCGGTGTCCAGTTGGACAAGGATTTGACTTATGAGGAGGATCCGGTAGCCATATTAGCTCGGCAGGTTCGTCAGTTGAGATCAAAGAGTTATCCTTCGGTTCATGTTCAGTGGAGAGGTTAGCCTGTCGAGGCAGCTACCTGGGAGTCCGAGTCCGATATGCGGAGCCGATATTCCCATATTTTCCCCGATTCAGGTACCATTCTATGTTCGTTCGAAGATGAACGTTTGTTTTATAGGTAGAGATTGTGATGACCCAAAAGGTCATCCCGTGTACTTTTAGCTAAATTTATGTTTTGAGGCCATGAAAGCCTCCTTTTATGTCACCTCGATGTGCGTGCATAGCCCGGGCGCGTAGCCGCGAAGGCCTTATATGGAAAATTGATAAAATGATGATTTTCTAATAAATATTTAAATAAAGTTGACTTTGGTCAAAAATTTTAGTAAACGGATCCTGACCCGTGATCTGATGGTCCCGGAGGGTCGGTAGGAAAATATGGGACTTGGGCGTATGCCCGGCATCTAAGTCCGAGGTGCCAAGTCCGAGAAATGAATTTTTGAAGAAATTTATTTTCTGAAAAATATAAAGGTTTTTGCAAATGAGATTTGATGTGATACCGGGCCCGTATTATGGTTCTAGATCCCGGAACAGGTTCAATATGTCTATTATGTATTATCTGTGAAATTTGGTAAGAAACGAACTTAGTTTGACGTGATTCGGATCATAAATGGAAAAATTGAAGTTTAAGAAGTTTTGAGAAATTTCATTGATTTCGAGGTTTAATTCGATGTTCATGATGTTATTTTGGTGATTTGATTACACGAATAAGTCCGTAGGATGTTTTTGAGGCTGTGTGCATATTTGGTTTTGAGCCCCGAGGGCTCGGATGAGTTTCGCGTAGGTGTCGGGGTGTAAAAACATAGAAAAAACCTGGTGTAAAGTGCATTTTCTGGTGTCTGGTGTTTAACACTATAAGATCGCATAGGAGTGT